>JABUQX010075176.1:0-12274 GCA_015478945.1 Trachelipus rathkii | reverse complement strand
TTTTATTTATAATGAATTAAATTATAATTAATTTTTCTTATTATATTTATTGAAATAAATTTTATTTTTTTAATAGCTTTCGTAAAACCTTTATTACTCTTATCATTTTTATTATTAAGATTAATTGATGCAATATTGCTATTTTAATATTGCATTAGATATTTGACTAGTGTGTGTAAAGTTTTAAATGCAGAAAGCGTAAACGGAATTGATAATGTTCACAAATATTGAATGTCAACAAATGTTTTAAGGGTCATTTTTTATCCTTAGAGAATCTTAAAATCGGCAAATATAACACGTGGTATTTCCAATTAAAATGAAAGTGTCAATATATATTTTTTTTCTTCGCTCATATAAAATATTCCTTTTCTTAATGGGAAATGTTCAAAAAAAAAAAAAAAAAAAATTTATCAAAAATTTTAGAGCAGTTTCTTTTAGAAGTTGGATCTAGTAAGGTTTAAGAGTTAGCTGGTAAATAAATATTCTTTTCTGCAGTTCGATTTCCACTATGTTATTAAAATGGTTTAGTATTTTTGCCTTTCTAATAAGAATTTTTGATCCCCATCATGAAATTTCTCTGATACGAAGCACCAAAGAAGCTCACCTGAAGTTTACTGAAGCCAAAGAGATCACCGAAGTTTCTTGTGGATCAATATTTAAAATAGAAGTTAAATTGATTAGGGTCTTTGATTGAGATAATTAAGTATTTAAATATTACCCAAAGTTACAACAATGGTGGATCCAACTTTGCTGTAAAGGGCATGAACAAAATTACTATTAGGTTTTTATCTTAAAATGGGTATGATAAAATTCCCTGATACGAAGCAACAATGACACGCCTGAAGAAAAGTGCTGAAATGAGCGAAAAGATTGAAGTTTCTTGAAAGATCGACGATTAACTAGTATTAATGAAATATTTTATTAATTATACCGCTCTCTTCATTTTATACTTGAGAATATAATAAAGGTGGATCCATCTTAGCTTTGAGTTAAACGATAAAATTACTACAATGGTGGTATTATATAAAGATTTAAGTAAAACATAGCTCACGATCGCCTTTTAAACTTTAAACATTAAAGTAAGAATATGAATTAACTCAAACTAATTATATAACATTTGTGACTTCACTTTGTGAACGTTTCACAATGAAGCCATCTGTGTACACTTCAAAACTAATTCTTCCCTTATCTTAACTCCTCCATTTCTATCTTTAACTCTTCTCTTAAAAATCATACTCTACTAACTCTTCTTCATATCCTTCCATAAGCCTCGTTCGGTCACACTATTAAGCAATGTCCGGTTTCTTATGTTGGACCTCACCCAATTTAGTTGTCCTACTAATTATCCTGTGAGTTGTCATTTCTTCTTTGTTTAATTCCTTTCTCTCCTTTTCCATAGGGTTTCCGTATTAGACCTCGTTCATCCACTTTCCATTAATTTTCGGTTGATTCAAGTAGAGTATTTTCATCAAAGTATTTACAATGCCATTACGGTATTGTCCTATTTTTAATTTTTTTTAATTGCCTTCTTTAACTTCCATATTTGTATGTTCTTGCTTCTTTCGGAGGTGATATATAAACTTCTTTCAAGTTTATCTTCTTGAAGATATGCTGTCTTAATATCCATTGATTTACATTTCCAACTATATTTTTTTTAAATTCCTATACATAATTTTAAAGTTTCAATATCACATGTAGGTGCGTCTGTAGAATATTCTCCAATCTTTTTCTTCGAAGCCTACTCACACTAACTTTGCCTTAATAAACCCTTCCTTCCTTCTTTCATTTTTTTTCTGTCACTATCCATATTTTGTAATAGAAAAACATTTTTATTTCCTTTATTTTACGGCCTCGTATCACCCCTTTTCAATTCAGCTTTCCACTCTTGTTACTTTTGCTTCTAATACGTTTTTGTCTTCAAAATTAGCTAAAAATATACCTCCTCCTCATCCTGTATACGTGTAATGTTTTGCCATTCCTTAAAATTAAGTCACTTTTTTGCCTGTTGGTAAATTCTCTACATTGTAACAATTATTATAAATCTTCCTTGTAGCTTTTCCAGCTCTTCCTATTATTTTTACCTCTATCATTTCCCCTTGGTCTTCTTTTTTGTTTTCTCGTTACCTCTCACCTCTCCTCATAATCGATATTCTCTCTTCTAATTGAATTTGCTTCGTTGTTTCTTCCTGAAAGTGCTGTCGAGTTTGGTCTCTTATGAGATTAGCTTTTTCAGCTAATTCATCAATATAATCGTTGATGTGTTTTTGAGGCTGAGTGCCTTTTGTGAAAGGGGAGAGATGACATAAAAGTGGCCTTGGTTAAGGAATAGAATTCGAGAAAGGACGATCATTATAGCCATTGCTTCTAACGAAAAATTAAAGCATGAGGAGGGAGGGCATGGGAAAGGTTTCGGTCAGGAAAGAACAGACGCACCCACACTGCCCCCTGTTTCAGAGCCGTCAGTAAACACTGGAGTAAATCCACCGTGAACTGCGGAATGAAACAGGAATGATGCCTTTAGCAAGGCAGCAGGGTGGCTAGATTTGGAGATAGATGTCAAGACGAGGCTAACATGTCTCGATAACGAGGTTTTGAAGGTGAGCAAGTCAAAGAGAGTTGGAAAGTAGACAAAGGGAGCGTGTTCCATTCTTTGCAAGCGGGGCACATGTAATATTGAGAAAAGAGGTTCAGTCTGATGTCAGAAAGTTGGGCGCAGAAAAGGTGAGAATGTTTGGAAAGACGAATCCGATAAGCTCAATTCAAATGAGGAGGTGTAAGACTAGGGTGCTTAGAAGAGGTCCCAAAAGTAGTTTTGAAGTACAATTTGCATGGAACTGGGTTTGCAAATCTCCGCATCTCTTCGTACAGCACAGCACCGTACCGCACCAAAAGTTATTCTTTTCTCACCTCACAACATTTCTGTGATTCATTGCGCAACTCCTGCACCACATCTCACCGATCCACGCAACCCACCGCACCGCACCGCACCGCACCGCACCGCACCGCACCACACCGCACCACACCGCATCGTACCGCACCGCACCGCACCACACCGCACCACACCACACCGCACCGCACCGCACCGCACCGCACCGCACATAGGCCACTTCACCAGCTAACCCTATTATGGATCAACGGATGTATGAATAACTTTGAACTGTTGCCTTAACTAACACTTTGTAACTCGTCCAAACTCACCAATAAAATTTGAAAATAATTAAAAAAAATATGTATAAAAACCTTGAAACGGTCAGGCAGTTTTTCTTCTAAAATTGTGAACGTGTTTTTTTTTTTAAAATACCAATAAAAAACACTATAATAAAACCCATATTAATGTATTAAAATCTTTTAAAATGCAACCAGATGTTTTTCTTGAATTTTACACGTGTTTTCAAAAAAAAAAAAAAAAAAAAAAAAAAAAAAAAAAAAGGCAACAAAAAAGAACAAACAAAATACAGAAAAACAGAAAAACACATAAGCACAGCATACAAAAAAACCACAAGAAAAGAAAAAACAAAAACAAAAAACTCTAAAACCATAAAACGGCTATAAAAACCGTAATTATATTTACTTAGACAGAACTTAAAAGTAATAACAGAAATAATCATCATATTAGGAAGACGTTTTTAAAAAGCCGAATGATAAATGGCACTCTCCTCTTAAGGCCCCGGTAACAAGGCCATTTTATGACTGGCACTCTCTTCTTTGGGTGCCAATAACAGTGCCATTTTTACGACTGACATTTTCCTCTTTGGATGGCGATAACAGTGCCACTTTTATAATCGTTCTTTTTACTTTGGCTTATAAAGAAAAATAATGTCCTTTTTTTATGCATAATGGTTCCATATTATTAGCAAGGATACGTTTGTATATATATATATATATATATATATATATATATATTTTTTTTTATTATATATATATATATAATATATATATATATATATATATATATATATATATATATATATATATATATATATATATATATATATTCCCACCAATTGCGGTGCGTACTTGCTTGGCGGAGGGGCTTACTTCCGCCCAGAGACAGTCTGCTGCCTTAGTAGCGGAGGCCTCTGGGGGGAAAACTAAGTCACCGCCCCCAATCCACGGTGGAACAGCATACGCCAAGGGATGCATGGCCGGAGGGAAGTTCGGTCTCAAGTATGCGAACTCAGGATACCAGGCGACCTCCTGTTTCAATTTAGCCTTCCCGCAGTATGATGCTCTGCTGCGGGTGACCGTATAATTCCTCAGTTTACATATTCTTTTATGGATACGAAAATACTTTTACAGGGTGCACCGCCTTAAGTGCGCCACTCCCAAAGGCCTTAAGGCCTTCTTTGGGTTCCCCCGAAACCTCAACTGAAAAAGGGCTTACAGTCCCTGTCAGGGGGGTGGAAGAGGAATTCAACATGGCTGCTGCAACCCCGTTAGGGGATACAGCATCTAATATCGAGGAGTCTATTCAAAAGCTCCAACTAACAATGCCTCGCCTTTCAGGCGCGGCCAGAAGAAGATATAGGTGGCTGGTGAAGAACGGGCACGATCCTTCAGAGGCCCGCAAACTGGCTCTCGTGCCTATTGGCCCCCGCCTGCGGAAAAACGAGCGCGCCTTAGTGCTCTACGCCAGGGGGGTGCCAAAGAAACCTAGGACTGGAGGCAGTGATGGGAGCGCAAGCGCCCATGCTTCCTCAAGTCCTACCTTAAATACAATCAGAATAGGAATAGTCTCTAAAGACTATCCACAAGAAATCTTGACAATGGAACAACTTAAGGCCATACAAGAAGGAATCCTGGGCAGGATCGTGGAACTAGTTGGCGGCACCACACAGCCAAAGTTTCATGGCTCTATCCTCAAACCAGGGTGGGTGCAGTTCAACTGCGACGACGAGGCCACAGCAGAGTGGCTGAAACTCGTTGTTGGACAGCTAAAACCTTGGGAGGGGGCAGATCTAAGGACAGTGGAGGGGGATGAAATCCCCTGACCCATAGTACTGACTGGTCTCTTCCAGAATAGTGCAAGGGATGGGAATGACAAGATCCTAACCTTTGTAAAGGCACAGAACCTTGGCCTTAACACTGACGAGTGGAGGGTCTTGAAAAGGGAAGAGAGGGGCGATTCTGTGCACCTCGTCCTTTCTCTTGACCAGCACTCTGAAACCAAGCTAAGAGCCCAAAACCATCTGCTCAGCTATAAATTTGGTACTGTTGGACTCAGGAAGAGGAGCGGGAAACCCGAGGGGGGAGTAGGCTCCCCACCTCTGGCGAAACGGCCTCACCTGAGAACTACACTCCGAAGGAAAAGGGGAAAACCTTGGCTCTTAAAGGAAAGGTAACACCCTCTGGTTCACAGCCAAAGAAGAAAAATCAAACTGCAGAGAGTGGGAAAGAAGGCCAAACAAAATCGGCCTTGGCAAGGGGTTCAAGTCAGAACCCCAAATCCAAACCTGCATAATGGATAACAAAAACAACTTGAGCTGCCTTCAAATTAACTTGCACCACGCAAAGGCAGCAACTGATGCTCTCGTCCGGACCTTTGTATGCGAGAGGCTGCAGATAGCCCTCATACAGGAGCCATGGGTGAGAGAAGGAACAATCAAAGGAATACCAAGTGGAATGGGTAAGCTGCTCTACTGTCGGGACCATGGCGCGCCTCGTGCGGCGGTGGTCATCGGTGGTGGGGTCAATGCCCTGTCCATTCCAGAGTTCACCACAAGGGATCTAATAGCAGCCCTAGTAGAGGTGCCAACCGTGCTGGGTGTGCAAGAGGTAGTAATTGCCTCGGCATACTTTTGCGGGGACTCGAATGAAGCACCTCCGGAAGAAATTCACAGGCTTGTGCAATACTGTCAGCGGACCCGCAGGGGACTGATCTTGGGATGCGATGCAAATGCCCATCACACCCTGTGGGGCAGCAAGGACATCAACAACAGAGGTGAGTGTATTTTAGAATTCTTAACTCAATATGGTATTGATGTGGTGAATGAGGGCAGTAAGCCCACATTCATCACATCGAACAGACAAGAGGTCTTAGACCTAACCTTAATAAATGCCACTTATGGTATACAGATCTCGAACTGGTATGTGTCTGATGAAGTATCTCATTCGGACCATAGACACATCAGAAATCATAGCTTTAGAGAAAGTAGAGGAGGAGTGGAGAATACCTAAGCTAACAAACTGGAACTTGTATAAAGAGCTCCTTAAACAGCGTGGAGGATATGGGGGAACTGTTTGATGTGCAGGACCTAGATGTATCCACTGCCCAACTGCAATCAATTATACAAGATTCATATGAAAATAGTTGTCCTCTGAAAAAAAAGAGGGATAACTAGAAGCGTCCCCTGGTGGAATCAAGAGCTAACCACTCTAAGATCTAAAACCAGGAAACTCTTCAATAAAGCTAAGCGGGATAAAAATTGGGAAGCATACAAAACTGCCGTAACCGCTTATAACAAGGAACTTAGGAAATCCAAAAGAAGATCATGGAAGACTCTATGTGAAAGCATTTTAAGCCAATCTGAAACTGCGCGTCTACATAAAGTGCTCTCAAAGGACCAATCTAATGGGCCGAGCCTTCTCTTAAAGAAAGACGGCAGTTATACAAAGGACCACAGGGAAACCTTAGTGGAACTTATAAACACTCACTTTCCGCACAATGTAATAGTTGACGACGGGGAGGAAGTAGACATAAGGGGACATAAACCGACCGCCGACTTGCGAGGTGATTCTTCGAATCCTCGGTACCTCGCAAGTCGTATGTCAGTATAGTCATATATATTTTTCACTCACGTAGGTTCATGGGGTGTTTTTAGGGTATCATTTTGTCATCCCAGATTCTCACGTACTTTCCTGGGTTGATTTTTATGTATGGGATTCACCCCAGGGGGAGTCCCCAAAGGGGGTGGAGCCCCCTCTTTTTTTCAGATACGTTAGTTAGTTATTTTTAAGTTTATGTATGTTTAGTTTAGTTTATTTTATTCATGTTCTTTCATGGGCCTTTTTTTTTTAATGGTAACAACCTTGTTGACTTGCGTCCGCCATTTTGTTTTATAAATCGTCTTGTTATTCATCGTCATAATTTTCAATCGTCGTTTTCGTCGGGATGAATCGCAAATTCATCGTCGTCGCCGTTGTCGCGTTTTTTTAACAAGTTGCGCAATCGTTGCAAGTTCGGGCCTCAAGGTCGGGCCGCAAGACCGAACGCCCCCGCAATTTCGCTGCTGCCTCCATTGGCTCGAATCGCCTCGCAAAGCGTTCGAAGGTTGAGAAACGCGCAAAGAACCACGAGCAAAGAGTCGCATGCAGAGTAGGAAAATCATACATCTCTATGCCATAGATTACATAGAGTATGTAAAACACTTTTTACTTTTTCTGCTTTACTGCTTTGCATCATTTTTAATGTATTTTATTAATAAAATTTTATTGAAACATATACTTTACATACCTTAAAGCAGTAAAACAATATCGCATTTGCATAGCGACATCGTGTATAATATGCTTTTGCTTTACTGCTTTACTGATTTACTGCTTTACTGCTTTAGGGTCTGTAAAACAAGAATTTTTAGTTAAAACATATATTTTACATACCTAAAAGCAGTAAAACAATATGAATTATGTATTGAGCATACTACATATTACATACATTAATGCATCGATGCATCGATGCATCGATGCATCGATGCATCGATGCAATAATGGTTTAGCACAATATTACATTATTGCTTTATTGCTTTACGTCTTTAAGTTAAGTTTTTAGGTTATTAAAATATCGATTAGTCGATTAATCGATAAACAATTAAAATTAATAATTTTTTTATAAACATTTAATTTTTTTAAAACAATAATTTTTTTTTAAATTCAATGTATAATAATACATATCATTTTTCATAATAAAGTTTCGATTAATCGTTAGATTAATAAATCATACCCTTAATTCCGCTAACTCTTTAACTCAAATGTTTCGTTAATTAACTAAACATTGTATTGCATGCACACGTAATCAAATACAAACCTGAAGAGACAATATTTCATTCATAGAAATATTGCTAGAAATATACGAAATGAAAGAAACGTTACAGTAAAGAAATACCACGTGCTTTCACCATATACACACACACACACACACACACACACACACACACACACACACACACACACACACACACACACACACATACGTGGCTTTAGTATGATATCAGGACCTATCTGTTTGAACCCCACATGTCGGGACCGAAACGCTTATAAGCTTACGAACAAGGACCAGCACTCGATCACCGGGACCTTATGACTCGGATTTACACACACGATATAATCGAATAATATCGATACTGTTTTGTGTGAATTTCGAGTTGTATTGTCACGGGATAGTAAATAACTATACTACTACTACTACTACTACTACTACTACTACTAATAATAATAATAATAATAATAATAATAACTAATAATTAATAAATAATAATAAATAATTAATAATATATATATATATATATATATATATATATATATATATATATATATATATATTCATATATATATATATATATATATATATATATATATATATATATATATATATATATATATATATATATATATATATATATATATATATATATATATATATATATATATATATATATATATATATATATATATATATATATTTAACCACCCCTTGTATTCCCAGATTAGGGGTGAGGTGCTATCGACCTCGAAAACGGAAAAGGAAAGTTAAAGAAGGTGACATAAGTCGGAAAGAAAGCCCCCCCCCCTCGATTCCATCCCCTCGTACCCTTACGTGGGAGACTATCACTGCTGAAATTTGACCCGTGAATTGCTTTTTTTCTTTTAAATATTGTTATTATATGATACTAATAATAAATTTCAGTGCACCTTGGATGGGCAGGATTCAAAATAAAACTATATATAAACTAAAATATTGCATTAATATGAAAAGTTATAAGGCAAAAAAAAATTCGAAAAAAAAGAAGCTTTTGCAGCAAATAGGCCTATAATTTAATTTTTTTTTGCGGCTTATAACTTTTTCCCGCTCATTTTTTACTTTCTTTCATTAAAGATCATGCCAAACATTTCTTCACTTTCATCAACATCCGTCGATTTTGCTGAAACTTATATGAAATGTTTGGCATGATCTCTAATGAAAAAAACTTTTTAAAAAAAAATGAGCGTGAAAAGTTAGTAAGGCGCAAAAAATTAAAATTAAATGTCGATTTGCCCTCAAATGCTTCTTTTTGGATTTTTTTTTACTTAACTTTTCATATTGAAGCAATATTTTAGGTTAGGTTAGTGTAAGAGTATATTGTATATTATATATATATATATATATATATATATATATATATATATATATATATATATATATATATATATATATATATATATATATATATATATATATATATATATATATATATATATATATATATATATAGTATATATATATATATATATATATATATATATATAGGTCAGCGTCTGTTATAGCCGTCATATGTATCTTAAAAACTATTAATGCTACAGTAAAACGGAATACATTGCTGGAATCCTGGTCCAAAGTTTGCCCTGAATTGAAATATCTGTGGGCCCATAATAGCTACAGCGAATAACAGATTTAGTCTGAAAAATTTTAAATAAAAAAAAAAAATTATTGTTAATAATTATAGTAATATGATTAGAAGGCCTATTTAGAGACTTTTATTGGTTTTTCGTTAAAATAAATAGACTTTCTATTAAATTTTTTTTTTTTTTTACTAAAGAATACCCCAAGGGTATACCGCACTGATGGCAGGAGTCGTCTCGGCATTCCGGGGAACTACGGGGTAGACTAATCTTCTCCGGGGGAGGGCCTCCCTGGAACCCCTGCTCTTGGCATTTGGGTGTCAGTGGGGTTCCTCCGCCCCCCTACGGGGTATGGAAAACGTCCCCCTATGTTCCCCGTCGGCTCGAGCCCCCTAGTGTGCCGTATAAAGCAAAATTTAATAGAAAGTCTATTTATTTTAACGAAAAACCAATAAAAGGTCTCTAAATAGGCCTTCTAATCATATTACTATAATTATTAACAATAATTTTTTTTTTTTTTTTTTTTTTTATATATATATTTTATGTGAAATTTTACCAGGATTCCAAAAATGTATTCCTTTTCGCTGTAGCTATTGTAGTTTTTGAGATATAATTTTTTTTTTTTTTTTTTTTTTTTTTTTTTACAGTTTCAGGGCAAGCTTTGGACCAGGATTCCAGCAATGTATTCCGTTTTACTGTAGCATTAATAGTTTTTAAGATACATATGACGGCTATAACAGACGCTGGCCATATATATATATATATATATATATATATATATATATATATATATATATATATATATATATATATATATATATATATATATATATATATATATATATATATATATATATATATATATATATATATATATATATATATATATATATATATTGTGGTGTTATAGGAATGGAATATTTTTCTTTCTTATACTAGCTAGACCTTTAGGAAATAATGTATTTATTAACTTTCCGTGGGAAACGTGGTTTTTAAAAATGCTAAATAGTTAAATATGAAACAATAGGCCTCTAAATTTCATATTTACAAATTTGTCAATGAACGAAATGATCAATTATATTGACACCAACCGATTTTCATGAAACTTATATTAAATGTTTGAAACGAGCCGAAGTGAAATAAAACGTAAAAAAAAAATTTAAAATTTTAAAAAATAAGCCTGAAAAAAATTATGATGTCTCCAAATTTGATTTTAAAACCTAGGTACTGGCAGATGTTCCTTTTTTTTAATTTTTTTATGGGCTTTTATTAACTTGTGGTACTGAAGCTATATTTTATTATTTTCCCAGCACTCACTGGTCGGGGGTACGTGTGCTATAAATTCATTTCAACGAAAAATTAATATGTATACTAATTACTAACGCTCCAGCAAATAAAATTCTAAGACATTTCAAAAATAACCCATTCTTATAACACAACAGGTCACACACACACACACACACACATATATATATATATATATATATATATATATATATATATATATATATATATATATATATATATATATATATATATATATATATATATATATATATATATATATATATATATATATATATATATATATATATATATATATATATATATATATATATATATATATATATATATATATATATATATATATATATATATATATATATTTTTTGTGGTATATTTTCACGAAACATATATAAAATTCTGAAATTATCTGCAATGCAGGAAAAACGTTAAAAAAAATTAGTGTAATGACCTTGAAAAAAGTTATGAAGTCCCCGAATTCATTCTGAATTTGGCTTACCCACAATCTAATGAATTATGATAATTTTAGATGTCATTCATGATAAAACTTAACCAGAAACTGAAGTGGTTTCAGTATTGAAATTTTTTAAAAATCTGACGATAGCTGAATAGAAATTTTCACATTTTTAACAAATTTCTTAGGTAAATGTTTTTCAGATTGTAGAGGTACGCAACATACACCGGGAACAGATAACTGGTAGAAGAAAATAGTACAAGCCAAACTCGCATTCCTTTCCCGACTCAGTCTACTTTTTCTTCAGTCTCCCAGCACACATCCGCTTAACCAACCGACTATCATCCATCCTTTTCATATGACCAAACCATCTTAATACACTTTCGTTTATTCTCTCATCTACGCCTTTCTCCACACCACACAGATCCCTGACACGTTCATTCCTCATTTTATTAATTCTTCTGACACTTAACACGACCCCAAGATTGGCAATCTGAACAAATTTACCCCAGATCTATTCCGCACCGTAGTTTCACTGCTATACATTAACACTGGTAACAACATACCCTCATGCAAAACCCTATCTCATTCAAGACCTAAGTTCTTTTGTATTCCCCAAAAATTTAATTGAACTAGCCACCTCGTTACCACTCACAACTTTCAAACTGAACTGCAGACCGCATCATCCTTTCCCTTTCCATCTAATATGTTACCTAATTATTTAACTAAAGCAATATTCTAAATAAAGAACTTTCGACTCAAAATTCTAACAAATTATACTCTGTTGAACCTTTTATTACATAAGGGATGTGTTGTATGATGGATGCACTACAGATGTGATGTGAATTAAAGAAACAGAAGGAAGGAGAAAGACAGATTAACGTGTGGTCAAGGAAAATACATTGTAATTGCGATAACAATTGC
>JABUQX010075175.1:5000-21193 GCA_015478945.1 Trachelipus rathkii | reverse complement strand
TACTACCACTATAATAAATATATATATTGTAATATAGCTATATAATATTGTATTGTAGTATCAGTGATCACGCACCCTCCCCATTCCATGCTGGAAGTGTACATAAGGTGAGTTGACATGCAGAACCAGAAACACAGATAAATTGAGTCGCAACAAAGATGAGGTAAGAATACTAGTGTAAGCAGCAGTCACACACACTGAAAGTACCTCTAATATCAAGAGCACCAGAGACCTTTTAGAGAATTATGCTAAGAGAGAGTTGCAACGTAGGCAACAAGGATGATTTTCTGGGTATTTATCGAGTGGGTAAGTGAAGCTGAAATGTGTACGTGACGGCAGTTTAGAAAGAGAGTAGAGAAAGTTCCAGGCTTCTCGCCTAGCTTCAGCAAAAGGGACCCGAGTACTCTCTCGAGAGACCACGCATGGCACACATTGATATATAGGTATTATCGAGAAATTACAATTACCAGTCGTGAGGCCATACATATGGACAAGACAGGCTCGATAAGCCAACAATAACTATACCACTCTTCATACAGAAAATAGAAATCTACCATATTCACTATTAATCCAGCAGAAACCACGGCTTTGGCTCTACTTCAAGCACATAGGATGCTCTCACAGAAACTCAGACAATTCCATCCCCCCAGGACATTCTTTTACTGATTCAATGCCACTTTTATTTACATATCACATATATAATATTATACCTATATGTCTCACGAAAATATAATATATAGGTAAATGAATAGGATTAATTACTAGATGTATAATATATTATATAGAACTTGCCATTATTATTATCATAATTATATTTATATATAATTATATAAAAAATAAATTATATATACTAACTATACCCTACTGCATTACTAAAATTTTCCACCTGTGGTGTTTACTAGATTATTCCCATGAACCTCAGAGTGTCAAAACATGCGCCAGGAAATCGCACCGCATTCTGTAGCCGCAATATTAAATTAAAAAATAGCAACAGGACCCAAAACCCAGGCTTCACCATAATAACTATATATAATATAATAAAATATAATATAATATAGTATAACATATTTATATATGTTTATTTATATATATAGTATTATATACATAATACACGATAAAATAGTACTTATGATTACAAAGTAACATCACAAGCACGGAATGAATTTATACCTTTGAATAATAATAATGAAGTGATATACTCAGAGAGTTGTCGTAATTACGTGGGACATCCTGGAAAATGGATTCCGAGTAAGGTTTCGGAAACGAAAAAAGAATTTCCTGGAAAACTGGAAAGCTTCTAATACTGATATCTACTTAAAAAAAAAAAAAAAAAAAAAATAATTAGAAAAAAATATTTTAATAATAAATAGAATAAATAATAATATTTGCGAATCGAAGATATCTCTATTTTCCGGCTATGCCTGGCTACATGCTTGCCGCCCGCACGACTTCCGATACTGACCTGGAATCGAGAGTCTCCGGACGGAGTGCGACCCCTTCCGACGAGAAGGGTGCTGGTATCCTTGCCAGATAGCCAGGATCTTGAATGTGAAATGCACAGGATGCATAAGAGAAACGGAGAAGGGCAGGTAGAAGGAGGATAATAGAAGAATAGGAGGAATAAGGAGTAAGGAACGAAGAAAGAGATGAAGTGGTTACCTTAAAGCCTGAACGAGGGTAAGGTCAGTGAAATCGTGAAGACACACAAAAGAAGAAGCAAGAAGGAAAGTGCACCGGAACAACCGCCCCCAAAAACAATCCAAACAAAGTAAAAAAAAAAAAAAAAAGAGAAAGTGCATAAGAGAAAAGGAAAAGGAAAAAAAAAGATGAGGAAGAGGAGAAGAGGAAGAACGAAGAGTAAAGAACCCAACACAAAGAAGGTACCCATCGCTGACACCCATGGATGCGTAGAGACCAGGTGCGGTGAACCTGGAGTTAGTAAACAATTAGCTTAAACTCAGAACTGAAACATTTCTATATTCAACAAATCTCGTTGTACTTCTTATCATAAAATACGTCAAACATAAAACAATAGCTGTCTTGTTCTAGGCCTTCTTCCCATTGTATAAGAACGAATGTCATTAGAACATATTAATCTCTTGTTTTTCTATAATTTTGTTTATAAAATTTAAACTTTTTAATAACTTGTGTTAAAATAAACTGTCTATAATCTAATAAATTTTAAATTGATAATGTGCATGTTAATAACCATTAATTATATAATTATAAATCACAAGTAATCATACCGTATATTTAAACATACTTTAAAAAAACTCCTATTAAAATTATCAGCTAAATCAAAAAGCCCTCCTAAAATTTTTCGTGATCTATTGCTCTATTGAATAACTAATTGAAGTTCAAAGTCATATCTTTATATTAAAAATTGTTATGGTTTATCCATACTGCTTAAAGCAGATAAATCAGGTAAATCCAAGATTTAATACAAACCTTGCCATCAGCAACATAATCCGATAATGATCATACAATATTGATTCTTATTGATTATCATTAGTCAATATTTTTATTAAAAATTGTTATTGTTTCTTGCAACTCTAAAGCGAGATATAAATTCAGTAAAATCAGTTTAATCCATCAACACACTCCATATTGTCTTTACAATGAATCTATGATCTATATTCAAGTGGTGGTCTCTGGTTGTCAAATTCATTAATCTCAATCTCGAACACCAACAGCTTTGGGTAAAGAGTATCTTTTGCATATGCGATTAAAGATTATCTACTTTTTGCTTAAATTTTCTCCGTTTTTATGTTAAAAAAATTAACATTCAAATTTATTTATCGCATATCTTATACGTGCCCTAAAGCTAAATCAGTAAATCAGTAAAAGCAGTAAATATTTTAAAAATCAAGTTAATCAGAAACAGTCCCTCACATACCCTTTTACATACCTTATGACTCATTAGATCTATTGATCTATTGATTCAAGATATATTTTGTATAATCTCCAATACAGACAAAACTCTTGTATTTATTTTTGATTTTGTTTCTTAAACACATTTCAATTATATTTTCATATTAAAAGTTTTCCCTTCTCCATGAATAATTTAAAAAATATTGCATTAAATTACGATACCCATAAACCAGTTAAACCAGTTAAAATCAGGATTAAATCGTCACGCGCCACTCTATCCTACCTACTAATAATTCCATGCAATCTATTGATGATCTATTGATCTATTGATTCAAAGTCACTAATATTTAGAATATGATATAACATAAAATAAAATTCTTTTGTTTTTGAGGTGTTGTTGTTGAAATGTCGCGTATTTGTTGTTGCATTTGTTGTAGTTGTTAGTTGTTAGTAGTTAGTTGTTCTATTTCTGGTGTTATGTTAATATATCAGAACGATTCAAAGTTTAAATGAAAATATAAATACAACATATGATAAAAAATATATATATGAAGGAAAATATTAATGTTAATAATTATACAATTAACAATAAGCTGTAAATATTTGAAAAACATAAACCAAAATAAAATATCTTCATACCTGTTTTCTGTCCTGACTTAACATACCCGACAAGACATCCGCTATCTGACCTAGATGGCGTTCTGAGAACAGAAAAAGTAATCCTTACCAGCAGAAAGTATAAACCTTGTACTCGGTGACTATTACTATTACAGGGATGTGATTTTAATTGCAGCTTCGTTACAGGACTGTGATTTCAACTGTATTTTCTTTACGAGAAAAACTCTCATCAATCAACTCACGAAATAAAAATATAATGGCTTATAGAGAATGACAATAATTTAAAAATAATATAATGCATAAGAGCGACATCACTTATAGAAAACAGAATGCACCAGGAAAGAATAAATGTTATAGATTCGTTTCAAACTGGATCATCTCTTATAGAGAATTTGTCACTGTTGATCAACACCATATATACCTGGTAGCAGCTCAGTAAGTTAATATGCAATTATAATAATAACGATCCTTATTAGGGAGAAACGTATATGGATATTTTGTTCACTAAGCGAGCTAATATGAACAGCATAGTTGAGAGTCTCTCATACAGAGTTATCGAAAAATGTATAGAGATATATGTGCCATTGTATTGTTCTCCATCAAATGACTCTCTACTCCAATAGAACCACAGAATCAATAATAACAGTTAGAGCAAATACATTGGAACTTATAACTTAATCTATCACTAGAGGAGTTAAAACATATAGAGTAAATAATATTTAATGGAGAATATCAGATCTACCCTATATGATATACTATCAAACTTTTTATAATATAGGAAAATACACATACAGACACTGGGACTAATATGATTAATGTAGAATAATAAAGGAAAATATATATTGCAGCAAAACTGAAGAACTAAAACTCAAGAAACATAACGAAATGAATGCGAAGAAAACAAATTAGTATAGTAAGTTTTTATTTATCTGTAATTTTGTAATTTATTTCACTATTTATTCTGATACAGGTCATTAATTTATAATGAAGCAATCGCATGTAAACTGTTTGGAAGGAGCATCGAGATAATACCGGCAAAACTGATATGAGAACCTATTCTTACCAAGCATACAACACCATCTTTGAGAAGTCGTACAATACCACTTAATTACTGAGCAATGTAAGAGTTATCATGTATTGATTTGACATATAATATGAGCAAACGTTTCACACATAATAAAGACTTTTAATTACCACTTTATAGCACAGACGAAGCAGGTATATATATATGATGTTATCTGATATCTTTCATTCATTATATGCAAATAGACTGCTCCTTCAATCATATTGCAAAACTATGATCCTATTTTTTGTATGATTATCGCCGCAAGAACATTGATGAAAGGAGAAAATTTCCATTAGAACAAAGAATTTGAAACAGAACTGTCTGAGTTGATACTATATATATATATATTAAAAAATAGTATTAAATAGTGAAGCGGATAGTCAACGCTGTACAGATATCAATGAAAATGAAAATATATCACCATATATGCAATATTCTAAACTATTATATATTTGCGCTAATTGAGTTAAAGTTTTGTTCCAAACAAATCACATGCGAAGAACAGACATATATAGTCCATTATGAGTTATCTCAATAACTTACTCAGTACGTTAATGTATAAATTTTGTAAACATAGTTATTAAACCGACATTACACAACCCTATCAAAATTCCACATTTTTTATTAAATGTTATAGTTAGAATATTTTAATAGTATGTGAGAGAGATAGAGAGAAACAATGTGTTTGTGTGTGAGTTTTAGCTATGAGCTGAAAAAAGAGAGACATATATACAACGGATGACACAACAGTAATGAGGTATCTATGCTTCTATATCACAATGAGATATATTAAATACCTTATTACAAGTGCTTTCTGTTTTTTCCTGCTACTTGTCTTAAATACTGTTTTCATGTGAGTAAGAATTAGAGACTTAATTTTATCAATAATTATAAATAAATTAACAATGGAAAATTTCAAGATAATATGAAATAAATAGTATAATAATAATACATTAGGTACTATTCGTTAATGGTTATTTTATAATAAATAATAAATGTATAAAATAATTAAAAAAACATAAGTTGCAAAAATAAAATAATAACTGTGACATTATTAAATTATCATAAAATTAAAGTTTAATAACAAAATTAAAAATTAAGTTTAAAAGAGATCGCCTAATAAACAAATAATGAATAAATAAGAAAAATAAATAGAGAGAAAATAATATAATATAATAATAATAATAATTAAGTATTTAGATTATTATAGAGGTCCATATGTGAAAGTGCGGACGTCTTACTTGAGTGCTACTATGACTATAGATAGATTGTATTATTTATTTATAATTTATTAGGTTTATTATTATATTATATGTATAGACTGATGATTTCGAAAAATTGAATTGATGTGTACACAATTTCAGTATTTTCACAGACCTTCATTGAGTATTTATATATTATTTAAATTATAAATCATTTGTCATATTTCTTATAACAAATCTATCATCAAAATAAATGAAAGGTATTTACAAACTTAATGATGGAGTTTTAAAAAAATTATATATGATGAGCTATTTAAATTTTTTTTACAATTGTCCCACTTTTCACTTTTACACTTTCTATTATTTATTTTTGAGTATTGACTGAAAATTATTTATTGAGAGTATAACAACTATAGGGTATGCGAGTATTAAAGTTTGAAGTAAATTTTTATCTATATTTAATAATTAATAAAGAAGCTATAGAAAACGTCTATTTGTTAATTCTCAAATTCTTTGCTACAATAGAGAGAGATTTTGAGGTGTCTTGTAGCTGCTCCTTTTAATTAGTGATTTTCTAAGCGTCTTGACTGAATTTTACAACACCGAGAATTCTTCCCACTATATTATAGTACTTTAGGCAATTTGTTCCTATGTTTGTGTTGGTTGAATGGGTGTGTTTTTTGGTTTGTGTGTGTGAGTGTGTAGTGTGTGGTGTGGTGTGTGCGAAGGTATTTAGTGTTGGTCAGTATCATCTGCGATTGTGTATTAGATGTGAAAGATGGAATGATTATGCATGAGATAGCTGGCTTATCTATTGGTGACTTCAACCAAACATATCCGTTTACCTTAAATATCTATACTTCTGTCCCGTAAATTACAACCATCAAAGAATGTTCTCCTAACTACAATCCTATCTTGTGCTCTTGTCCTGAGACTCTCAGTATTGGGCCATATAGTGTAATTTACATTGAACTTACCTCTAATAACGTCGTTTAACGTTATCTAATTATAACTTTATTTTCATATATCGTCAAATGGTTATAATTCTGCATATGTAACAATTCAACACTCGCCTTATACACACTCCTCGTTGAACACTTCGATCACCTAAATTTCGATATGTTCTGGTTTGGACTAAAAATTCCTTATCGCCTTCTAGATGCTACATATTCATTCTAGTGCTCTCTTAACTGTTTTCACTCTCATACAGAAAGATTTATTCACGCCATATTTATAGTAAAATTCTACTGGAACTATCACTCGACGCAGACTTGTCACTATTAGTCTCACTTTTCCTCTTATTCTCTATAATACTCAGCGTGCTAATTTCAGGTGCGGACTTTATGCAAATGTATCACAACACGACTGGAATGGTTTGGAGTCCTTTCGTCTCATACCGGTATCGTTATGGTCTGATGCGTGGAGAGGGAGCACATACTCGGAAGTTCCCTAATCTTCTAATATACTCAACGATAATCTGGCACGCAAACTAATTAAAAACAACACACGCATCATTTTCCCCGGATTCGAGGTGTGCCTAACTTACTCAATTTCCTTATAATCCACACGCACCATGTTTCCACGCCACCTAGTCTCTCCTCATTTTAAATAACATCCACCTTTATTCGCTCAACTTATGGTAAATTGGCTAGGAGACACAACTCTTTTAATCGTGCGTGCTTTAAATTTTACAAACTTGTTCCCCAAACAGCATTCAAGACTCCTGCTCTGGGCGCTGCTCGTGTTTCTGGCACTTTGATTCGGAGGTCCCGGATGGCGGGGCTCTTGGTCGTGTCTTCTAGACCTATAACTATAAATTGTGATATTACCTTACAAGCTTCTACTGGTAGATTATGCTAGATTTCGGCTACTGCACAGACAAGGTGGAGCTGTTAGGATTCGTTGATTGAAGTGCAATGTAGCCAGAAAACGAAGTCCTATCCCACTGTCACCTTCTTCATGTACAATGAGTCCGTTAAATCTTTATCTCCTCAAATCCATGTCCCACTTGCGCGTGTTGTTGTCTCTGAGCCCATTCGAGAGCTAGAAGACAATGCGTATCGGAGGTGGAAAATTTCTCGTTCTCCTATCCACTCTCGCTAATTTTCCAATTCGACTAGAAACTCGTTGCAGGGAACTCTCGACGAGACAATATGCGCGTATCTTTTTCTCAAACGAAAGGCGTCTAACCTCCTTGGTTCTCTGCTACTCAATAGACAATTCCTCTTCATCAGTGCGTGCCTCTTGCCACAAACACATCTTTCAACTAGACTCTGAAATTCTACCCTCTCTCCTCCCTTTATTGAGTCTCGTATGTCTGTCTTGCTATACTCTCTCATCTGCGTTCTCAAGTACTTAGCACAATTGCTCGCGCCTTACTTGTCTATTCTTCTCTCTAAACCCGTATACCCTGGACGATACCTAAGAGCAAAATCGACCTACATTCCCTAACCTTCTTCTTACATCTAGGTTTCCATGTGCGCCTTTGCCTGCGAGATCATTTGTGAACTCGGTGAGATTAGGCATGGCGACGACTGAATTCTAATTGTAACGTTAGGCATAGGGGGTGGGCCACAGGTATGTGCTACCTAGATCCTCAAATATGGCTGTGATCGCTTTGAGGAGTGTGCCTAGTTTCTGGCTTCCTCGTCTTTATTCTCTCTCTACTGAAATCTGCATATATACCCTAATGCCATTATACAAATGACTTTGCGTCATACTTCTCCTAGCAGTTTAGAGGAGAGAATAGCGGCAAGCAGTATGTATGTCTAACCCTATTTCCGAGACAAACAGAGAAGGGTAAGCCGGCTCTGAAATATCTAACTAGCATAGCACTGCCGCCACTAAAAACCTATTACCCTGTATCTATCTAAGAGATTTTAGAAACCCTTTCTACAAACTTCTGCTATCATTATCTTTCTATCAACCATACAGTGGAATCTCATTTCCCCTTCTTATTCCGATCGCCAGTAATCTGCGTTTCGGAGCATCACTGAGGTCTATCTCGGATGATACTCCGTCTGTCCTATATATACAGATTTTTGTTGAGTATTTATCTACCTCTTCTGGAGGAATTACGCGTGGTCAGACGCATGCTATAGTGGCGTCTTTGACACATATCAACAAAGCATTTGCACCGCGCGCGGTTATGGCACGCGTCACCTGCGCCTTCCCAGCTCCCCCTCCTTTTCGGATTTCCCTCCCTCCTCTCCCTCTCTGCTTATATCTTATGTTACAAAAAGCATAAGTATCTATATTTCAAAGAGTCTCATATAATTCGCTGAGTTGCTTGATCGAGGCAACTGCGACTCTCCCTTCCTTCTCTTACCTGAGAGTCAAATATAGTGGTTGTTTCCTGCTCTCAGGTATTCTCTCCTTATGATCTCTCTCCTACACTTTATCCCCTGAAGCTTCACAATCTAAATGACTCTTACTCGTCCGCACTACTTAACTCTATCCACAAATATATGTCAGATGATCCCCGACCCTCAGGTATCATTCTTAGCGAATACATCATTTCAATTCTGACTTGACGTTACTTACTATAATTCCCGCCTAGTTCTATTCTTCTATAATCTTCTCCATTTACCGATATCGTCAGAGGAGCGTGATTAATATACCGTGCGAAGTTAGAATTTCACCCCAGGGTGCTTGTCTCATGGGTCGTATCTGATTCGCAACCTGGTGAATTTTGAGAGTTCTTTAATAAACACGCAACCTTCTACAAATTCTCAACCTCTTCAAACATCCGTTGCTAACTAAATTCCTATCCCTTTTTTCGAGAGACGGTATCTCTGTCGTTCTTCTCCCGTTTGTTCGACTAATGAGAAACAATTCTATCTTATGGCTCTAACATACAACTATAAAACTTTGTTACCATAGCGAAACCTTAATTATCATCATTCAACATATTATTCTCACATAAGTGTCAGGCTAGGTCACTCAATTTCCGCTGCCTCAACAGAAATAAATCATAATAATAGGCGAGAGGTATATTACTTTTCTAAGTTTTATAGGCCATAGCGTGGCGAAGACGTTAATCTTTAGCTCGCCATCACCATGTTGATTCCTCACGTTTATATATCAAAGGGTCTTTTATCCGCACACTTCTAGTAGGGAATCATTACTAGCTCGCAAATCTGTGGGGTGTCGACTCAGGGCCGTTTATAGTAAACTCCTGCTTTAATGAGAGAAGAGCGATGTGCATGAATAAGCAACACATGAGTTAGGCTGAAGGGGTTCAGTCTACTCTGTATGAAACGTCCGTTTTAAAATATCTGGACGTTTAGGTCACTCTAGGAGCCTCTGAACACTAAATTACTTGTAGATCGGCTCGCGTTGAATAAACTCGTTAGTAAAAGCTCTTATCCTTTCTTAGCTGATAGTAGTTACCTTGTAAAGACATCGATAGTGTAAGCGACAACGCTGTTATCTACAGTGGATGATCGGCAGAAGACCTGTTTACCACTTTTACAAGCCTATAGGACGCGCGCCTTCCCTCTTTAACTGCACAAAAACATCGCAGCAACATAGGGCGATAAGCGCCTTTAAGATAGATGACGCACGAACTAGTCGGTAAGGATCTAGTTTATGTGACTATGACTGTCGTTAGTAACTATATCACATTAATATAGTCCACCAATCGATGCACGGAGACGCTGCTTCTCGCCTTCTTTTACATCTAGCATCCACCCTCTGTTTCTATTGTGAGAGCGAATGCTCTTATTACCTCTGTACACTACTTGCTTCGTACTTAATCTTAAGATTTCTCCATTCATCTCTAAAACAATCAGTCGCCGGTAAGCCGATCTCATCAGATGCTCAACTTATGCGTAATTATGGAGCGTAAGGACTTAAGAAAAATGTTATTCTTTGTGTAATCATCGAGTAAAATGCTCGCCGCTCATTTAGATTGATGGTGAGCGACAAAGTATAAATATTAATCATCTACATGCTAGTGCAACACTGTGAATTAAGGCAAGACGTGTCTAGCCCACGCGGCTGGTGGTAGGACCAATCTGTAAAAATAACGAGAGAGAGAGAAAAAAAAAAAATACAGTAATCAATCAAAAATATATATATATACTATAGTATCATCAAAGTGCAGAATAATAATAATATAAATTAAAATAATTAAAAAAATCGTCTAAAATAAATTGCACAAACTTTAATAGTAATAACAAGTGAATTTACAATGTGAAATATAATAATACCAAAAATAATAATAATAATAATTACAGTAAATATTATTAATATTATTAATTAGATATGTATCGGTAATGATTACGCATAATAGAAGTCAATGAGAGCTGAATACCTGCAAATAAATAATAATAAACTAATTAATTAGAGGAGTAATAACAATAAGTGCACTCATATGGAGATAAATTCAATAGTTTATTATCTAAACAAAGTTTAATTAGAATTAATAAATCCAATTACAACTAATTGAATAAGTTAAAGGGAATAAAAAGTTGGAAGAATAAAATCAGACTATTCACTGTGGGTCTATTAATAACCTAATATTCTTATTCTTTCATTTAAAACATATAATAAATAGAGACAACCACTTAATTATATATAATTAAAACAAAAATAATATCTAAACTAAAATTAATTATTAATACTTTATCTAAAAATAAAAATAGAATTTTATTGAGTCCAAATTATAGTATAACAGTACGCGCAAAATCATAAATAAAAATTACATTAAAGAAAGAGAGTGCAAATAATCACACAACTTAGTATAATATCAAATAATGAATTAGTTGAGAGAGTAATGGCGGCCGGACACAGGGATAAATTAAATAATCATTTTCAGGTGCCATGGAATGAACTCTATAATGATATATAATACCGAAAAAATATCCTAGTGCGATCTCACTAGGTTAATCAGAGACCTAGTTATTAATTGTCTTCAACTCCGATTTCAACATCATCACTTCACATTTTATTTATTTATGTCAACTATGCGCATTCCAAATATGACTCGTGTAAGGACGTGCGAGACTATGAGAGCATGTTATAGTCCTTGCCAAGTAGCCATAGTTATACGAGCATGCTAACACCGCGACCTACTCGAAGTCAATAAGAGTGATTAGACAGTTACTTTAGGAATCATAGGAGTTCGGGATTATAACATCAATAGAAATGTGATCTATCAATTAAGAACCTAGTAGCACACGAGAGAGAGCATTAACCAATTATAACGATTCGATTCTTCGATTATAAGATTCCATGCATATTAGAAAAGTCCATGAACCGATTAGGATTTTCCAGTGATTTTGTGTACGATATCTCAGTTAGTGAAATGTAGACTTTCAGCCAATAATAAAAACTACATTTAATTTGATATCTTAAATTGTAATTGATGACCAGTGGAACCATCTGAGTAGAGTCGATCACTTGGATCATGATATTGAAATTATTGTCCAAAATCGGTAACTAATAGATACCATACTCGTCACACTGTAAAGCAGTAGCACTCATAAGCAGATTTATCTATTATTCAACAGAATATTGAAGAGGTGTAAAATATAGCATGCTTGCATATGTATAATATATTTGCTTTTATTTACAGGTGCCTATCACTGTTTTTTCTATGGTAGTGGGTAAACCTTTCTATAAGTCTGAGAGATAGACGTGTTTATAGGACTCTTTATACCCAGAATCAGCCAATTCAAAAAATTTTGTGTTTTCTTAATTAATTAGAAGCCTGAATCCTGACGACTTAATGTCATAAACTTAATTGAAGAGTCCTTCATCAAAATCAAGAGAGGAAGGGTGAATACAACGGAACTGTATACCACTATATCATCATGAGGATGTTATCTTTCCAAACTGCGCGCTGGATCAAGCCACCGTAGTAGGTCAGGTCTAATATAAGTGTGGTTGTCAGATTTACTAGTAATGTTATCGTGAATTGATCGGGCTCAATGCCTGATGTTGATGAGATTCTCCCAGCGCACACGATGAAGGGTAACGGCTCGAAGGTTTGTGCAAGCCAACAAGAGAGCGTCCATTTCGATTAGAAAAGGGTAAAGGACTCTGTGAGCCAACAGTCGACTAGGCCATTGACACTAGATGAGCCGACACTTTACCTCTTACAAATCCTTATAGTATTTGAATCGCGCAACGTATAATACTATAATTGTTGATCGTAAGCTAACACCTCATGGCACTAAAACTAAGACAGCATCTTAGACATTTGTGAGAGTGCAAACTCATCTTTTAAGTTGAGGAATACCGCATTGGGTCCTAACTCGAAGAGAAAGTTGCTCCTCAAGTCCCGACACTGCAATCTGCGAGACTATATGTTTTGGTACTTTCGAATGCTCGCTATTTTGGAGCATGCAGTAGATTAGATTTTCATTATCATCCTTTCTAAGTCACATCCATTACTCATTAAATCGTTTATTTCTACAGATTGTATAAAACAATGTGCGCAATTAGTCACTCAAACAGGCACTGCGGGAGTTGAAACAAAAGCACTTACATGATTCCTTCTTGATACCTACAGTCTCTTGACTTTTAGAAGTGGAGAGAATAATATACTACTGCGAGAAGCTTCCATTTCCGGACCAGCTATCATTAGGATGGAAGTTAAATGATGAAATTCCCTGCAAAGTAGGAGTGAGATAGCCCTATTATTAGATTTAAGGGACGAAGAATTCTTTATAATTCATTTAGATTACATAAAAAAGCGTTTTGTTGAGTGGAATCTCTTCTTACCTATCGTTAAGTCTTTTTAATGTTTTTCCTATTCAAAATTCGTCAAGAAATAAGTATAATTATGGCGCGAAGCAACATTGAATTGAATTCCTCACTTGTTAAGAGCCCCTTTCAATGATTTGAGTTGCTAGATAACCCATAGCGTACTTTCATTTCATGCTGTATATTTAACGTTATGTTGCATTGTATAATAGTCGTTGCCATTGCTTTGAAATTATTTTATATTAAAAACACTATCATCGGATGGGCGCCTGGCTACATATGGTACCGAATTACAGACACTTGTCGTAGTACACTTTCCCTTTAAATACCGTGAGAGGATGGTGAATAACTGAAAATGATATTATGAACTTTAGTGAATATAATTTATATTTAGTAATTTAAAAACCATATACCTAACGCCCTTCAAACTCAGCCCCAACAGCCATATTTACATATCATATCATAGAACTATCATTAGTACTCTCAGAACTAGAGGACAATGTTAAAGTTCATTATTAGAGGCTATTGAGTACAAGCATTTTTTTTTGGATATATCATTTATATAAACCGGGCTTGGCCGACACACCAGGTGCGGTGCGGTGGGATGATCAAAATTCCGGTGCTTGGTAAGAATTAACTTACAAACTTTTATTGTAACAATTCCGCACTCAATTTGTTGCAAGATTGTACATAGCGATAGATTTAAAGGCTTATACAAAAAAAAATCTATGTTACAACACATTCGTTGACAAACGGAAGACACGATAGTATCTCAAATCAGATCGTGAGTTAGTCACTAAACTACGAAAGGGCTTCTTGATCTGAGAGCAAGGACATGCATATACGGCATAACGTTCATACGTTACTGTATTTTCTCTCAGAGAATCAGTAAGACATAACTATAAGTGAGTATATATCTTAATGTTATTAGTAAACTATAGTATATATATGTGAGAGTGTTAAAGTGGTAAACATATGTACAATCTTTGCAGATATGTACCTTTATTTTTATGACATCGAAGGTATTTGAACAAAGTACGCTTAGGAAGAACTGTATATTCAATAATCAGTGAGCCACCCACCTGCAACACGCAGGAATAGCCAAGCACATCGTAAATGGAGGCTCTAGAGAGAGATTTCACACATCACTTGTAAGAAGCACAGTCACGATAATGTACGATAGTTCTTGATGTACGGGATACATGTTCTGATCCCGCAAATTTGTTGACAAGAGTATAAGCTTCTAGATCATAATTTTGATTAATCGGAGCATTCGAGGTCATCATATTATCATCATTCATTATTATTAGACATATTACTGACTATATTAGAAAGAAATAATCAATATTCATCACTATTACTGTCTATCATTATGAAGGTCATGCAGAGTAAATTATTAGATGGAGTACTATACATTTTCATATTATCATTTTTATATATATTTATAATTTATTTTATAATTACTATTGTTTGTAATTTCACTTTTCAGTAAATATTATCTTTACTCTAATCAAGGATGTATACTTCTACTATACTATTATCTATCCACATAGTAGTTAGTTCTATATTATTAATTAATGCAAATATAGAGCTATTATTATTACCTTAAATCATTTACTTATTATTATTGTCTCGATATGTGCCTAGAGCTCACTTAATCTGATCTAAGATATAAAATTAATCATATGTGACCTCGTTGAGGATGAAATTGAGATGGCTTGAACGATATATAAGAAAGGATGAAGATGTCTCTTGTTCAATACAACAATTCTATCTAAGAGAAAGGTGGCAGTGTCCTGATCGAGTTCTTGGTCAGTCACCCATGTCAGCTGAATATTTGCGTAAGAATGACCTCAGCGCCGATATACACCTGGACTACACCTTAGAAGATAGGATGTCTCCTCATATAGTACCTTCTCAGCCCTAGCGACTAAAGGCACAAAATATCATTTGATGTATGCAATTATTCGCGATAAGTATCTAGAGATCGATCCTAGAAGAAATACATATACAATTAGAAGGTTGAAATTGAGGAGAGCTACTACAGCGGAGCCCATACAAGTCTAAGGAGTTTGAGCCTTAGGAGAATTTTCGACTGTTATGAGACGCTTGCAACACACGAAAAGTATTGTAGCTGAGTAAAGGGAATACTGAGTTTTAGGCTACAATATCTGAAATTAATTTGCAATTTTAATTTGCATTTATATATTAAGTGAGTATTATTATACTCTATAAGTCAAGTTCTATTAACTCGACAAGTTGTAATATTTATAACATTATATATTATTAGAAATAATGAATTCTTTTAGGCTACGGCCCTCCGAGGACTTATAGTGTAATAACTATTGCAACCATACGTTGCTGTAGCTGCTGCCGTCACCAAGCGGCTTAGCAATCTACACGTAGTATAGAATCAAAGTCCATATCGTAATGCGTGGGTTAACACAAACTTGTTCACGTGAAGAAAAATCGTCGAGAAGATATAAAGATAAGAGTTTGGCACCTACTTATGGTAAGAAGCCACGTTCTTTCCTTTTAATCGGAGTCTAGTATCCGGAAAGACAGGTTTTACAAGGAAAAAATACAGGATGCGTACATAATTGCGATCGAACCGGTTCAGAAGAACAATAGGCAGCACTGACCAATCGACGTAAAGCTACCCATGAAACCTCGACACAAATATGAAAGTATAATTTACAGTGTACTTGAAGTGTTAGGTATAC
>JABUQX010075174.1:0-20820 GCA_015478945.1 Trachelipus rathkii | reverse complement strand
AATTAAGGTTTTTTTTTATTTTAATATTATTAAATTCTTCTTTATCATTTATCATAACATTTATTGATATTTTATAACATGTACGAAACATGTTTTTCTCTAATAAATTATTATTAACAAGAGTTTGATTAATTAAACAAATGAAGAATAAATATTATTGTTGTTCTCCTCCATGGAAATGTTTGTTGTTGTTGTTGTTGTTGTTGTTCTCTTTCAGCATGGAAATTTGTTGTTGTACTCTTCCATGGAAATGTTTGTTGTTGTTGTTGTTGTTGTTGTTCTCTTTCATCATGGAAGTTTGTTGTTGTACTCTTCCATGGAAATGTTTGTTGTTCTTCTTCTCTTTCATGGAAATGTTTGCTGTTGTTCTGTTTCATAATTTATATTATTAGTAGCCTCTTAAAGATCTAGTGATGGTGTGTGTAATGAATTAAGGAAACTGATATGAAGTGTGAATATGATCAGATTGTTCTAAGAACTAAAAATTTAAATTTTATCAGAGACATTTCAAGCTAATCATAATATATATATTAGGTGCACTTAAAGCACAACATGTTGTATATTAGGGACTATTTTTATGACACTTCAAGCACAGCACACTTTATATTTGGTGCACTTGAATTGGGTTATGCCCGTGAGATGGTGGTTTTATTACTGTAGAAATAAAACTTCAGGAACGTGGTACTTTTAATTTGATACACTTCAAGCTCAATACTTCTTATTTCTGTAGAAATAAAACTTCAATAACATCATACTTCTTATTTGGAACACTATAAGCACAACACATTTCATATTTGGAACAATTCAAGTGTGACACACTTTTTATTTGGTACATTCCAAGAACAGCACTTTATTAATGTGGTACTTCAAGCAGAACACTTAAGCGAGAACACATGTTATGAAGACGCCCGAGAGAGCAGTGATCTGCTTAGCGAATGCTGTACCTAATTCGTCTCATGGAAAAAGCACACACACTATAATATTGAGAAAAGAAGTAAGGGATCAATATAGAACGAATAGAACTCAAATATAGCTAATCAAGTGATTTAGCGTCACCCCACTTTAATTTGGAAACTTTAAAAAACATCAATTTGGGAAACTTCAAGCCACTCTAATAATAATAATAAATAAAAAAAAATTATCATAATAATTCAAATATAAACCAATAATAAAATTACAATAAATATTAACTTTCAATCCCAAAAACCTATACATCAATAATACAACTCTTATTGTAACCTAGATATATGATATATCAAGAATAATATCATATAGACAATTCCGCCTGACCCAATCAAGCACCATGGTATGCCCATAATGATGAATCCCTTTGAGAAATACCTCTGCCAACAGCATTCTCCGTAAACGAGTGAGCCATATATAATTAAGAGATTGCTAGGAACAAGAATGAACTCCGGACCTTCAACCATATAAAATACATATATATCATTACCGAGTTCCTCCATAGAGACGCCCTTTACTATGCGGCTAGTGGCGAGAAAAAATGGAGTGAAAGAGACACAGGATTAGACATCAGGCGTAGATATAAACACACAATTAAAGGCAATTAGCTTTGCATACGCATTTTTATAATAACGAAATGGTCATGTTGTATTAATACAAGCTGAGTTAACGCTCTGGAATACCATCAATCAGTCGCTTCAAAACCTCACAGCCAAACATTTCCTTGAATACTCATATACTGGATTCCAGGGCTCGTTTATCCACAGTGTTGCAGCTTAATGAACTGCGTAATAATTATATAGTATTACATCCTTCAAAAGGTCCTCATATCTGATTAAATATTCTCTTATAATATGATAAATAATAGTTAACAGATTAGTATTTATCTATCATGTTCTTGAGTGATTAGAAGTGTGTTTTTTTAGCCCACCGCCTTATGACATTCTATAAAATATTTAAGTTCTACAAAGTCGATGGAGACACTTCTACCACTAAATTCATTATATAACATTCTTCCATCTTTCATACAATTCCTTTCCAGAATCTATTCAACTTAATACCACGTCTCCTTGCTGGGCAATCAGCCTATGCTCACCACTTCCATAGAAAAAGCACCACTTATTAAACCACCAGCAATCACGTTCCATGTGCCAAACCCTGTCGCAATGATGATATTGAGGCAATGAGTTAATTACAAGGAAAGATGAATGCTCCCAATGTAAAAAAAAACCTTCAGTTTTGACATTAAGTCAACACATAGCTTGAAATGACACTACTTGATCGTAAGTAACTTACAACGATCACTTTTATTGAATTTATTCTTTTATAATTTTAAAATCCAAGCATTAAATATTTCACATGTTTAGTTACATGAATAGGATTTCAGTTTTGATAACTTTTTTTTAGAAACCTCTCTTCACAAGGTAGCTTTTGTACTCAATTGAAGGAGGTCAAAGTGGGCCGGAAGCTAGCTCACAGACAGTGAGGAACCCAGCAAAAGCGTCGACCTCATTCTCAAAGTCTATTTCGATAATATTTATCAGATAGAGCTTTTGAGTGCTTACTAAAGTAATGTTTTATTTTAGTACAGGTTACTGAAGTGTGTCAAATACACAGGGCTAAGAAAATAACATACACAACATCATACAAAAAATATTCTTCGATTTGATAATACGTTTTATTTGTAATTAAACTCATTTCTCATCAAATTTTTGCTTCTAGATTTCTGCTGCATGACATTGGGCCTATAACATTGTGGAGTCTGAAGTTCTTTGTCGATTCCTGTCTACCTGAACTCTGTATTTCACTCCCTTCAGAAGAAAGTATTAGTGATCATTGATTCAATAGACAAATAGGGAAGGATATTAACCAACATTTATCGAAGGTCAGTAAATGTAGTCACATACCGCAGACAGTGACCTGGAACAACAACCAAGGAGTTTTCTGGGATGACGGTTCCACATGGATTATTTGAATCTTGAAGACTGGTTTTGCCCAAGCGTAACATGTGTTCTGTTTTCTTCAGACATCAAACTCCCAACGCCTATTACGGAGATTCTCAACAATTTGGCATTGAGACAGTAAAATGAACACATTTTGAATAAACTTATCATGAAAAAAAAATTGTAAATCCAATTAAAGAACAATAAATTATAAAATAAAAATTATTTCAAGATTGTCTGCAATTAAACAGATACCGAGTTGCAAATAGTCTGTGCACTTTCTGGTGCATGTCATGCAGCGTGGTGACAGGAGGAAGGAAAGAACAGAGGTACCGATTGCAGGATATGTTATCGCGGATAGACGATGGGCAAAGTGGGACACGTGGAGAGGTTGTCTGCAGATACAGACAAAAAAACTCTCAGCTAGAAAATCTGCTTGAGAAACATGATGCCCTAAGTATGTAGTATGTTGAATTTCAATACAATAAAACATTTTGGTAACTAAGGATGTTATCAAATGTTCTCGCCTGTCATCGGTGCCAGGATCCATTAAATAAGATTATTACAAGCAGAATTTGGAATCCACAAAAACAGAAACTCATGACTGCGAAATTAGAAGAGTTGGAACAAACTTAAACACTATGTGTGCTACTCGCTAGAACTCCAATTACGATTTTAATAAAAACCGCTTAAAGAACCTAGCGAATGACCAACAACAAACAGTACTGTATGAGCAAAAGCATTGGTCTTCAAGTAATTTATAAAAGTGATAAGAGTAATTGCGGAGTTCACATCGATTAATGAGGCGAATTGCTTTAGCTTTAATATATTGCGAAGAGAAGAATGCGGACGGGATCTATTTTCAATCTTTTCCTCTCAAGGACATGATCGGGGAAATGCAAAGGAGAGGTGGAAAAATTTAACTATGCCAAAAACTTAGTTAACTACTTGCTGACAACAATAAATAAAGGCAAAAAAGGAAGAAAAGGGTTTGAACCGTAGGTTCAGCGAGATCTTTGTGATTTTGTTAGTTTATGGCAACCAACCATGCATCCTCACATCAAATCGGATGTACGGTAGGTTATAATGAGGGAAAGTAGCAATTGCCACCAGGATACGGAGGAAATAAGTTTATATGCTTCGAATATACTTTCCACATTAAGACTGAGGATGGGACTGAGTATGAAATGTGACCCATTTATGTTGGTTCATTTTATAATTTACTCTTTAATCATCTCTTGTATTATATATATATATATTATAAATATATATATATAATATATATTATATATATATAATATATATATTACTTATAGATCTATTATATATATATATATAATATTCTTAATACTTATATATATTATACTATATATATATTTAATTAACATATATATTCACAATCATCTGACATAAGGTTCAATAATCTTAAAAAAATTGTTTCTATGTCATTTATAATATTTCAATAACTGAAGCTGCTATCCAGCAGCACCTCTGATGAGAATTGGAACAATCTTGGATAAGTTGCAGTAAATGTTCCCACAGTACCCTTTCCCTGGATGTTTCGTGGTTAATCCAGTAAGTCGGGTGACTTGTTTATTAAGTCGTATAATACTCATTACCAATCTCAGCGCACATGGAGAGTGTTTAACAAGAAGCGCTGAGGCTTTAAAACAAAGGCACGCATGGCAATCATCATTTTTGAAAACATTATTTTTTGAAAGGAAATATGACCCTTTTCAGAATGCAAGAGGAGAGAATAACGAGGAGGATACAAATGCTTAATTGAATGAAGATTAATCTGTCCTTTTGTTATAATATATTTGCACTTTATCATAATAAAATTTTAAAATAATTCATCTTTAAATATTGCCTTTATTTTTTATTTTTTTGCGCTCCTAATTTTGCTATTTAAAAATTTGATTTGCGGACAGTGGCCTTTGTGGATATACTAAGTTTATTTGAAAATTTGCTTTTGCGCTTCGACTAAGTTTTTCCACTTTGCGTTTTGCGTTTGCGCTCTAAAATTTAAAATTTGCGCATGATTAATTTATATGATTAATATATATATAAATATTTAATATACTAATAATTATATATATATATATATTAAATATATATATATATAATATATAATATTATATACTATACTATATATATATATATGTATATAAATATATATAATATATACAAGTTTAAGTTCTTAGGAAGCACATATTTAGCCTCCGGAGGATAAAAAGAGAGATTTACATAGGGTATACAAGGTGAGAATATTAATATCGATCCACTATTAAATAAGAATTCGGAGAAGGGGACAATTTGTTATGATAGTAAACATGAATTGCTTGAAGTTTTCACTACACTCAACATGTGTCTTCGTTTGAAAGCTGAGTAAAGAGATAGTTAGAAAAGACAGAGTTAGGTTTACCTACAGGGTGTGTTTTCAGTCAAATGGACTATTGTTTGATTAGAAGTAAAAAAGGATATAGGGATTAAGAGTGTAAATACGAAGTATATGTGCACTAAATTATTGATCAAAGAGAACTCAATTATTTTAATGAAATAGCATAGTTAATTAAATTTGAAATTATTATTATTAATATTAATGTATTGATATAATTAATCGAAAATCAATGTCTTTATTATTATATTATTGTTTATTTATTATTATTATATATATTTATATACTAAATAGTATTAATATATAATTAATTCAGGGCGTATTTATCGATTGTATTATTCTTATTATTATGATTCTTGATAGTCAAATGCTATATAGTGTATTTACAATTATTGATTCATTGTATATATTCTTTAGGTGTAGTTGGATGTCTAATTAAGTATGTATGGCTTTTGCATAGTATTACTTAGAGTATTGAATATATGTATTTAGGTTGATATTGATATATTAAAGTAACTAATTAATGGGTTTATTTGATTATTTATCTGGTTAAGTTATATTTGTTTATCTATATTATTATATTTAGTTATATATATTTCTTTCTTTTGTATATATCTATATTATTATATTTATTATAATTATTATTATATATATTTTATCTTTTTATTATTATTATATTCTTATTTATTATTATTATATATTATATTATTATTATTATTATTTTTCATGTTTTATTTTTTTTATTTATTTCACTTAATTAATTAATAATTGATTTATGTATATCATTTTTAAATAATAAAGACAAAATATTGTTATTGACAATATGATTTTAATATACAATTTAAGAGTATATATATAAAATATATGAAGATACTAAATAGCATAAAATTGACCTAAGAAAGCATTATAGAGTGATATAATAATTTATAAATATTACTAATAATATAGTATATATATATTATAATATATATTATTAGTTATAAAAACCCTAATATACTATTATTAATAATATCATTATAGATAATAAATATAGTTATACTAATTCTAATTATACACTTGTAAAATAAAAGAATAGATATTTATATATAATTAAATATATAATAATAATATATATATATTTGATATAAAATATATTATATAATATTAATAATTTTAGTATATAATATATATATATAGTAATATTATAGTATTATTATATTAATATATTAATTATAATTAATATTACTATATATATAATAATCTATTAATAATATTTTAATTTGTCTACTAATGTTAATATAATTTATAATATATAATATCATGATTATATTTTATATAATATATTAATAACTAAAAATTATTTTTATTTCTTTTCAAATTAATCATATATATATTTTAATATAGTATATATACATATATACATATATTTATATTTATATATATTATATTAATATATAATTTAAAATATTATATATATATTTTAATATATTTTAGATTTATTCAATTATATCATAGATATATCATATCGAAAGTGTATATGCAATATATAGACATTTCTTCAGACTCTCAAAAATCTCAACGCTTGTTACTCCCAAATTCGACCAAAAACTCTTATAATGAAATAATGACGCTAGCAATACTCATCGCTCACCAACTTAAGTAAAATAACATGTTCATCTGAAGCATATTTCCGCCCTTCTTCGCACTCGCTCTCCTTTCCGAAAAGAATTCAGTCAATTCTGCGCTATCAAGCAACAGTCTGAAGTTGACGAGTGATAAAGGATTTTGATTGAGGTAGTACGATAAGATATATAATATTATTATATATAATTATATTATATAATAATATATATATTATACTATATTATATTTATATATACATTATATAATATATTTATGATATATATACCTGTCTACTGCTTTGAAGTGAAAAGATCTTTGCTTAGTCAGAAATAAGAAAAGACTAGTTATCTTTCTCTGTGATTTTAGTAAATATATCATTAACAACACCATTGTATACTTAATACGTACAATTAATATTAATATGTAATAAAAATAAATATATATATATATATTTCATTATATATTTTAATATATATAATTATAATTATATACATAATGGTTCCATATATATATATAAATGGTATATATATATATTATATATTATATATATATATATATATTATATTATATATATATATTATTTTTATATATATATATATATAAATATATATATATATATATATATATATATTTTATATTTATACTATATTAAGCCAAAGTATCACAACAGTTTATTTTTTACTCACTGTTTGATGAAATGTTTTGTCGTCGAAGACAACATTAGAGCCGGAGCTCTCTCATTTAGTATCTAACCTCAAGGACAAAAGCTGATGAGGTAAAAGCTTTAGGTTTTAATTTTTATGTAATAAATAAAATTATAGTTTCATGATAATACAAATATTTTAATTATATAAGAACCTACCTAAAAGTATAAGTTAATTTAAAGATGATATAGTGTAATCATAAAGAGCAAACAAAATGATAATGTTTGGATATTCCACACATGCACAAATTAAAGTGAATGTTAATAATTTACCTAATTTAGAAGTACCTTTGTACCCTATATTTCAATACCCTTAATTAATCACCGCATTTTTATTACCAGCTGTAAATTGCAATTAGTACTATTATTCTAATTTCGTTATCAACTTTTGTAAGTTTTTTTTGGATCATATTTGAATCAATGCGACAACGTCTGTTGACATCGCACATAAATTGGATTCTTACTACGTGTCTTGTTGCACTTTATGATCAAAAGCAACAACACTTTCTTGACACTAGCGGACCCAGAGGATACGACGAATTCTAACGATCGAAATTGAGCCACTTTTCAAATCTCAATCAATTTAAAATCCATCACTCGAGAACGTCCGTTAATAAACTCCCTTCAGGGAGAGGATTTCATAGTAGAATCAAATGAAGACCTAACTTAATCAGAATACCTCTCAGAGCTCTCATCGATAATTTATATATATATAATATAATTTATATTTTTAATATTATAATATTATATATATTATACTTTATATAAATATATTTATATTATATATAATATTATAAATATAATTATATATATTATATTATATATTATATATATATAGATCTATTTATTTATAATAATTAAAGTACCGGGTAAAGAAAATGCATAATAATAATAAGAAAAAATATAATAATTTTGATATTTCTTTATTATTTATTATTGAGTTTTTATATTTTATTTATTATTTTATTTTATATTAGTGTGATTATATTTCGTAAATTACCTATTATATGTTAATTTTAAGTCTAATTTTACTAATAGTATCTCTATAGTGTAGTATAATATATGGAAAAAAGTTTGATGTGATCGTGATGTCGAGTAATAATATCAATCTTCATATTGAAAAATAGGGTAGTTGATAATCAAAAAATTTGATATAATTGCATTCAATTCTCTACTCCTTTAACTCTTAACTATAAAATCTCTCTTTATTCCTTCTATAACTTCTATATATATATATAGTATATTATTATATAATATTAATATATTATATATATAGTATAATATATATATATATTATATATATAATATAATAATATATATATATGATTGTGTTGTGTGAGGTCCAGAAGCAATAGAACAAAAATATTCAAGAAGAGAGAAAGTACAGAAGAGAGAAGAGAATGAAAATGATTCGCCCCTAGGTGCCCAACTACAATTGAAGACGCCATCGCACGCACACTGCACGCACTCGCGCCTGCACACACACGCGTCATTGTGACTCAAACACACTCACTTCTCATTGTTCTTACCTTCACTCTTTCTCCGCTAGATTCATAGAAATGGCTCTTATAAATCCACACTAAATTATAAAAACTTTTTTTTTTTATGCTAAATTCCTATGTTTTAATTTTAAAATTAGATTCGTATCATCAAGATCAAAACTATTTTTTTAGTTAAATGAAAAATGTAATATTTATAAAATTATGAAATAATAATATATATTAATATAATATGATATATAGATATATATATTAATATTATATTATATTTTATAAATATATATAATAATTATAATTAATATATAAGTTATATAATATATTATATATATAATATATATAGCGAGAAGTAAATGCCATTACCTATAATAATGTATATTTTTGGAATTCCACATGTACCAGGCAAGGTGCACTCCGTTCTCTATAGCTCAGACCGTTTGAAGAATATTTATTTATAAATTATATATTATATATTCATATTATATATAATATATTATATATGATATATATATTATTATATTACAAGGCGAAATTCATTCAGGATAGTTTTTTTTTATGACTGATTTCAGTCAACATTCATCCATGAATATAGAGTAATTGCCCGAGAAATCAATAATAGTAAAATAAATCGGATCGAGTAAGAAAAACTAGATGCTATTTATAGCAATTGCAAGCAATTCTATTTTATGCATTTTAAGAGTGATTTTACCTTTGATATTTGCGTCAAATAAACATTTATATTATAGTATATATATATTATATTATTATATATATATAATATATAATATATATATTATAATATATATTAGTTTTATTTATAGTATTATAGTATATATCTATAATATATTAGGTGGGTAACTCCATATAGTGCTTAATATGTAATTAACGACCGGTTGAGTGTTTATTGACCCGCAGTAGCAGATATTTCGTGCCATGTTCGTGAATATTTAAGTGTGAAGAGATGCAGATGGACTACATCTAAACAAGGAGAATGAATCCAAATGAAAAGCTGGAGAGAATAAAAAATCTTGGATTGAATGAAAGGAGAATAACGCCCCAAGAAAGGACAAGAAGTTAAAGGAGGGGGATATGCGCAGGTACAATTGTGTTTGTTGCCAGGGAGATCTCCTCTACCAAGACCCCTCCAGCACCTGTATCCTGGATCCGGAGTCGGCCCAAATCCTGTCACTATTCTGAGCAAAACAAGAAATAGAAAAAATTGAGAACATAAGAGACCGAGCCATCCCCCTAATTACTTAATGACAGCCAGTAACAGCACCCTGATTCGCAAGACGTGCCAATTATCTGACAAGTTTGCCATAAGAAGAAAGTCAGCGTACAGACTCGCGTGCTCGCCCAACTCCAGAAACCAAACCAATCATGGAAAGTTGCCAGAAAGAATCTAGACCCTTTACAAGATTAAGAAGGACATTCTCACCTGATCAAATTGAAGAAGTTCTTCTACTGCGGGCGACAACACGTGCTGCACAGCCACGCGCAAACCAACCTCTAGGAGGGACGACCAGGCACAGCATGGCGCACCGCAGCGCCACCAACCCTAGAGGGCACAGGAACAACACCCCAAAGATAGCACAGCGCACGAACAACTTGTATTATGTACCACCCACAGGGCTGCACACATCCATCTTTTCATATAGTGGGTATTCGAACTACAGTGGTTGCGCCACGGTAACTCATTCTACAATTCGCTATTCTATATCCGGGAATGTTGGAAAACGGATACCTTATATGCCTCAAGAAAAGGATCCAGTTCTATCTAGGAAAATCTATTACACTGCTGACTGCCATGCCGAAGCCCTAACTTTATGTTAAAAGGTTTAAACAGATCATGGCCATGTGAATTCAATTGATGGAATAGTTCATTGAATAAAAATCAGGTTTAGGACATACAGATAACACTAATTTTGCCACAGTGTCAGCCATTACAATCAAATTTAGTAGTGAAGCTAGACGCAGACTGCTCATAGATCAGCATTTCCTCGATTTAGAATATGGAAGATTTTTCGCCGTTACAACCTATTTACAGCCGGTAGGATAAAAAGAAAGTTTTCGAAATTATTGGTATGAATCTTCTTGGAAACAAAAGAGAGAAAGAACACTTTTACAATTACTGTGGATTAAACAGATGCTAGATACAAGGGATGCGGACTCGATAAGGAAGGCAGTTTATTTAAAATATTAAAGGAATAGCGGTAAATCATGACAGAATATCGCATGAGACGCAGAGTGGTTGAAAGATAAAGGAAAATATTGCAAATTTCGATTACAGGAATAAGTAACAACTGTTAGAGATATATCGAAACGACTTTATGAAATGGATACAAGAGGATCAATGGCTTTGCACCCAAAAGTGTCATGGCCGAACGACGGAGATAGGCAGAGTCAGAGGTACAACAGCTCTTACAAGGATATAAGATCTGTCACAAACCAAGAATGGAAAGAAAGAGAAGAGATGAATCAATACTATAAGTTTCCGGAAGACAGATGAGGCAAAAGTTTTTATCTTGGACCTAAAGTTTTTATAGAGGCTGTTGACGCCGAACAATTGAAAGAAGGGGAGAATGCTACTTTTATTAATTGGGGCAATTTGAGGATACTGAAGATTATCAGAAAGGATGGAAAATTAGAGAGAGTAATGCCGCTTATCAAAAAGGGGTCGAACCCATGTGCAAAGATGTCCTTCATAGACCTTCTTCTTGGAGCATAACCAAAAATGTTCATTCCATACAACAGCAAAAGTCGATATGGACAAGGGCGTGAAGGCCCGAAACCGAACGTATTCATTAAGACAGAGCGAGGCCAAGCATCTTCACGAAGGAAAGAAGGAATACAGCTCCTGAATAGAGAAAAAAACACTAGACGTTTATTGGCAGAAGGCCAGCCGAAGATAGGCTCTGGAAGTTAAGTGAGAAAAGAAGAAGAGGAAGATAAGTCCTAGATAGAGAGCACTTCCTCTCCCTCTCCGAGAAATTGAAGAGAAAATTTCGAGGAATGGGGGCAAGCTGGAAACATTAAAGGAAAAAATAAAAGGAAATAGAAAAATGATAATAATAAGAGCAAGATAAAAAAGTTGCCCAATTTTTCAGAAAATGGTGGAAAACCATACAACTGGGACACCATTTCTAGTTAATTCCATCTTCACTCCATCATAGTAGTAGAAAGGCTCGAGCCTGTACTTATTAATTGTGGGAGTATGTATATCCTCGTACGCAGCGAGTTTAAAGTGTTAGAATAAAGAAGTAATTCAAAGTAACCGCTCCGGAAAACAACCGACACTGGTGGTGCAGGGTCAATAACAACCAATCTAAGTTTAAGAGAGAAGTGCACTGTACTCCGCATTGCACGAAAATATTACCTCATACTACTTTCCAAGAAGCGAGGTCACACGGTGCTATACATTGTCATTGTTGTTTGGGAACAAATTTAATCAATTTACATTCTTTTGAATATGTTTTCAATTCAAAATGTCTATCCACGAGTAAAAAAGACGAATGTATACACAGTTCTTGCAAAATATGGAGTCTATTTATCTGAGAACGCTAGATGAGCCTTAGACAGTAAAGACTGCTCTCTGCAGAAATCCACCCTAAGCAATTTTCTAAAGGGAAAAATTTGTAGGTATATTAAGCTTTGGGATTTAATCACTTTAAGACACTAATAAACCACCTGAACAACATTTAGCAACCAATACTTCCACAGGAACAAGAGACGGACAATGCCTGTCCACACAACCAACGACGTCGCGAACGTTATTTCCCACAGAAAGAGAGCAACTTTCAGTAGCACACCCAACAGCCTCCGCGCCTCAGGAATAAAGAATTTGCATCGTTACTGGGTACCGCTGAGCAGCGATCGAGAGATAAGAGCGGGCAGAAAGGAAAATCTAGCCCCCATCTCCTACGTCTGCGCTAAGAGAACCAATCCAAAATAAGCACCTTCTACTAAAAAGAAGTCGATTCAATTCCAGAAATTTAAGGCTTCAACGAACCTGACCCTAATCAAAAAAGAAAATTTAAATGATCATGAAGTTTGTATCCGATTTGAGGGTTGATTGTAACACAAATACTATCCAGCACTCCATATGAGTCATAAAGGTTAACCTGAGACTCAGGATGTTTGTGATTGGAGCGGAAGTGTTCATACCCCAGCTCTCTCCATACGACCACGATGTTATATAGCAAACATCAGCAGTCCTCGTAAGATATAACAGAATTTGCTCAGTTCATTAATTTGAGTGACCAACAATTTCATTTGAAAAAGGCTAACTCTAGTAACAGTTTTCCAATAATTAGCAAATCAGCTGAACAAGCCAGAACATAATAGTGACACAAGCGCGAGTAGTGTTTCAGCCATGTAGCACATTGCTCAAAGGTCTTACCTCCAAATCAAGAACTAGAAAGTCTTGAGAGACTCAAGGGAGAGAACAGAATCTTGAAAGACCCAAGGGAGAGAACAGAATCTTGAAAGACCCAAGGGAGAGAACAGAATCTTGAAGGATGTTCCATGATGTACTAGACTTGTATGATTGCCTTCCCAGTCTCCCGCATTAAGAGTTTAAAAATTAACTACTCTGAGCTCCTAAAGTATTCCGTTAACAGTTAGAGCTAGTTAACCAAAATATTACTTACGACATCGATGTTAACGAGATGCAGCGTTATGAAAGGCGATTATCAGCCTTTAAGCCCACATTCTTCCACTATGTAGTGGCAAAAAGAAAAGCTTAAGCCAGGTGTAGCTTTGGCACTACGCTACCTCAGACTTTTTGTCGGACGTCTATCTCTCCAATCATGAAGTATCTTTAAGTCACTCGGATGGAAACAAATTATTTTACCTCGAGTATTGACCTCTCGACCGTTAATGCTTAGAAAATAGAGGGGAAACCCAAAAGCTAATGCGTTAGGACTACGGAAAGTTTTTCTGCCCTACCCGTTATATTCTGCCATCGCAATGCCATCCTCTTATGCTACTAGGGCAATCACCATCTTAAATCACCTTTTAGGACAGTTGCACAGGATATACTTGACGACGTACTTAGTTGCTAGGAATGACTTTCGAACAATTCGAAATTGAGAAAGTTCAACTGCTTCCGCGAAAAAATTGAGAGCAAAAGTGTCCAGTTGCAGCTTCTTACAGTCAATCATTTTGTATCTGGATTCAATGATAGGTATAATGGAATTAGCCTCTGAATCTGTGAAGTCGAAACAAGTGAAGTTATAATCCGATCGACGAGTCAGTCACAGTCCTTTGTGTTGCTCTATTTCCGACTTTTTAATAGAATATTCCATCGTGCAAATCATGTATATGATATAAGTTAAAAAAGAATTGTCCCTTTATATGAGCGAAAAAACACCAAAAGCCTTTGACACATTGGAAAGAAAGTTGGTGAAACCACAGCTCAAATTCCCTTATAACAGGAATTCCTTCGATGAATACAGACGCGCGACTCAATTGGGGGTGTCATTACAAGTTACAGACGAGAAAGCTGAACCTTTCTTTGTCTCGAATATCGAGGTAGGGAAAGAATTACGATACCGATAGAGAAAACTGGCACTAGTTGTTTGCTTGCACTGTTAAGACACGTTCTCGGCTATAAGGTCTACCATTTCACTGATTAATCAAACCTCTTTGTTTCATCTTCGATAAGCAGACAGACTGGACGCGCTAGCAAGACTGGAATTGTTCGTAAACAGTTTCTCTTCCAATCATTAGTCTATAAAAAGGGATTTAAATCAAAAATCCGCCGGAATTATATTTGGTTTAGACACCCAGCCCTGTTTGTTAATGCAAGCTGTGTTAGAAAAGAGGTAATATTACTCGAAGACTTTGCCTGAGGTGGGAACCTTCATAAATAGAACAACGAAAATGTCGAGATAGAATGAATGGGTTAAGGAAAACCAAAATCTATCAACATCTTATATAAAGGATGTCTGATATACGCCACACAAAGCGTCCTATGTCTCCAGGTCCCGATTGTATGATTAACCACGTGATAGACTATTGCCATGCATCGTGGGCAGCCATGGGCCTTCAAGGACAAGAAAGAGAAGTGAAGGAAAAATACCTTTTTTTTTTTTATCCCCACCTCAGCAAATTGGTGAAAGAATATGCGCTTGTTATGTGCTAAGTAAAGACGTCAACTCCAACAGAGAGATAAACATGATGGCTTGCCTACACCACTCTTTTTCACGCGTCCATGGTGATAGTATTGAAAATCCACCTGTACAGAGTGGAGCCAAGATATTTACTATATTTCCGTGAGTGTTTTGACGCGTACGTCGACTAGTGCCGTGTAATATGGACAATAAAAGAATTTTCTGTGAGCACTGCAGAGAGTCTATTAGACACGTGAATCCAAACTTTTGTGTGGACAGCGGAGTTCACAGCCGTTTAACTTGTCAAGGCCGGAGAATAACAAAGTGAGAAATCATGCCTTACAAAGCTTACCCGACGATTTGTTTGGAAAGAATAAATAGCTGATATCGGTCTTATCCTACACACTTATGTTAATGAAAACACAAAGATTGGTATAAATATCTGAGTTTCGCCCAATCGCGATAAAATTCGCGCTTATAAACAATCTATCGGGTATACCACATTATCCTTGTTGCACGCTCGTTAAAAAAGGTTCCTACGAAATGGAGATTAGTTTTCCTTTTGATAATAAGCCAGAATGAGGATTTTTCAGATGAGGTGGAGTGCTGATAAAAGATCGAATAATAATAAGAGTGCGACGGTGAGAAAAGTTGAGAAGAAACGACTACATTGGTAGCAACAACATTAAAAAGCAAATGCAAAGAGATTCAAAGTTCGAGAGAATACGTTTTCACTCGAAGCAGTCAGAAGGTATATAGTTCAAACTATGTACAATTTGAGTGCATATATTGTCCGATGTTGAGATGACCAAACAAATGATAAGGTAATATTGTTTGAACAGGTAAAATTTCCCTGTCCATGTGACAACCCAGGTAGTTTCCGCAGACAATTTTGCAGAATACACGGTTCGGATTAAAGATGGTTTGCGATCCTCACGAGGAAAAGAAGGTTATCCAAGAAGATGCGAAGAGTAAGATAAGATGCAAGCTGCCCAAAAAGTGAATCAGAAATCGGCTCAGAAACAGAGGATGAGGTGGAAGATTATCCTCCACCCGAACCATCGTCTTCCGTTATTATTTCCCAACTCTCACTCACACAAACAACCCAGCGGTGAACACGACCTCTTCCAGGGCCCACAAAGCCTCACACTCATTCAATACTAATTGCCGACAGTCGCCCACCACCATCAACGCGACTAAATTATTGGAAAGCTAGTTCAGCCCATAACGAACCTATATCCGTGAGAACAAAGTAGCGTCATGAAGTGGTGAGAAAAAGAGAAGAAACAACGAAGTTGTAGAAGAAAGATGCGATGATAGAAGTCGCCAGCAAGAGCAAGTCGTTAACAAAGACTCATATGTTCCATCCGAAAAATGAGCTGAGAAGACACCCATCTCACCCATCGGGTCAAGAAGATAAGTTCAGAACCATCCTTCTGTCACCCACTATTACAGCAGTGATTTCAGTTTATCCCACTTAGAGAATTCCAGGATGCCACGCAATCTCGTTCATTTTACTGATTACGGTTTATCCCCTCCAAGAATTCCTACCCCAGAGAAATCTCCATGTCCCTGAAAGAAGATGAGCAACTAATCAAATTCCCACCTGTGTGAATCACCACAAAGGAATCATCCGAATGTATACAGGAAACAAAGACCGTCTTATGAGACCTACAATTGTGATGGTCCCAGAGATTCTCATCGAATCACAAGAAGATCAACAAGGAATAAAGAAACAGGGTGCAAACAAGCAGAGGACAAGTACATACGAAGACTACAGCGAATGGATTCTTTTTTCTCATTCTTTATCTTATTAATTTCTGTTCAATATGCAATTCTCTTTTTCTCTTATAGAACAATTCTGTATACTTTGTAAAACTAAGAAATCCTTTGTTTTTTTTTTTTTTATATTGTAATTTTCTTTTCCTATTATTATAATTAATTTTTATATGTTATATTATTTATTTATTTATATTTTTATAATTTGGTTCTTAAAACTTCATTAGTTCAGTCTTACAGGATAGATAAAAAAGATACGATATAGGTTAGTACTATTTGAATTAAATTTCATATTTTATAGAATTATTTTAATAGATCTGAACATAATACATTATATTGTTTGTTTCTTTTTGTTTGTATTATTTTTAAATACTGATTTTAAGAAATTGTTATGATTGTTACCAAGAAGATCTAACCAGAGATTTAGCTAACTCTTTAGCCTGGATTAGATAATGTTAAATATAGGTTAGTTTTTATTCATTCATCAATAGATTGTAAGGGTCTCTATTGTATCATTTAATTTTTATTTTTATTTATATTTTTTTCTTTATTTAACAATAAATTTTAAACAAAATTAAAGTTAAAAAAATGAAAGATTTCTTATATATTATATTTTTTTATTTATATTTATTTTATTTTTTATTTATTTTAAATTTTTTATTTATTATTTAATTTTTTGTTGTTTTCTCTTTAAAATAACTAACCTCTATTTAAGTTAAAAAAAAATAAAGTTAGAATTTTTTTATTGTATAGTTTTTAGTATTATTATATTTATTATGTTTTTTTTTTTATATTTTGTTATAGTGTATGGTTATATTTTTCTAATATTAAATAATAGTTAAAGATTAGATAAGATTTATATTATTTCTCTATATATATATTTTTCTTTACGGCATTTTTTACAATAATGTTTAGAAACGCAGACAATCTTTTAATTAATATTGAGTTCATTGATTTTAAACACATTTTTTTATTGCGACTTTTTTTTATATTTTTTTGTTTTTATCTTATATATGTATAGTGTTGTTAGAGTATTTCAATACGATTAAAATATTTCAGAAATGGAATTCGGAAAAATGATCTTGTTTCTATCACATCTACGCATGTCGATATTACTTTTAAAAGAAGAAACAAAGATTTCTGCCTGTTTTTTATCGACGGTGAAGTAAGTTTTATTTATGGCTATTTCAGCCGACACTTATACCAATTTCAAGATCTCATAATGATAAAGAAACTTCAAACAACAGAGTAGGTAAATTTCACTTTTACCAACGTTCTACACATTCTGAATGTTTCAATACCAAAGGAATCACCAATGGAATTAAATTAATGACCTCGAGTAATTCTAGCCTTTTTTTTTTATTAATATATTTTTTTTTATTTTTATTTTTCAGCACGATAAGAAAGAAACGAGCTGCTTTTGAGTACGGAGGAGACGTCCTCAACATTCTTTTGGTACAGCCGCTACATAGCAGTAAACTCTTTGCTTTATGTATTGATATTTTATATCTTTTTAGGTTAGATATCTTTTTTATTCTTAGTTCTTATATTCTTATAACTGAATAAAGAGCATTAAAGCTTTTTTAAATATAAATTTTTAGGGGAGATAGACTACGAAATTAAAGATTGATTCAAAAACAGAAGTCTAAGCGAGTTCGAAATAATCCATGATGAAAAAAAGATATATCTGGGCAAAATAATTTGTGAGTTGGGCTGTTGAAGATTGAAGAAACAAAACACTCATACATACCGACGCAGAGATACAACGAGAATATACCAATCAAACATTATTCTTGATGATATAAATACTTCTCTTAACAAACCCATGATGACTACTTAATATATAATCTATTTGTACACATTTATATTATATCAATCACATAAAATTAAAGTCTCCACCTATTCCGGTAACAAAACATACACTTTCATCTACAGAACCTATGAAACAAAAGGAACAACTATAACAACTGAGACGATAACTATTTTAATACCCATAGAGACAAAACATACACAAATCTCTTGACTATATATTCCTTGGAACATTAAATGTCAAATCTTGCGCTAACCACTTACAGAATTAAATCACTATTAATACACCCTTGTTATCTCAGTGGAGAAATTCAACTTATTACAATTAACTATATACAAGAATATATTACAGCATATTTAAAACAAAGATCTCTTGCTATCGAATTAAATGTACTCACGAATGACACCAACAATTAATTTTTCGAAAAGTATTACGGTTCAACGAAATAAAATACACCTTAATCTATATAAGATAACAAATCAGAGCACATTCATCCGTTGTCGACATTAAAAATAGAAAAACTAGACAGTATTAGCTACCTACGAAATACCCATAAAAGTATTATTAGCTCATTAATTGAATGATCAGTCTTGTTTGTTGCACCATCGCCTAATATATTTAACAGATGAGATTATTCACACTGACAACGCAGCATAGTATCAACCTTATAAGACAACTATAACTGTACACTCATAGGACATTCAATTCTTACTTCTTTTTTCAAGGAAAAACTAGAGACGTTCAATCGCAATAAGTGAGAGAACCCAACTACACATACCGAGATATGACTACTCTATGAATGTCCCGATTTACATAATTCACGCATGGTAATGTGACATTAGAGATATTTCATTCTAAATTTCAAATATCAAAAAAAATCCCTAATACAACCATAGAAAAGAAAGACTAACAGCATTTTCCATTGTGAGATTCACTCCACTGATCAAATTTGCTGTAACAACTTTCTCGATAGTTGACATGGATTAACTCATTAACATCTCTTCATGTTCTCATATTACCTAAGTTTCAACTACTGAAAAGAAATCCATTGGAACACACAAGGCTGAACAATTAAATCAACAAATGCACCTATTCACCCCGTATTTCCACATAATTAAATCTTAATCCAAATACAATCGGAAGGAGAGACTCAGATGAGAAAACATATCTTAAATCTTTCTTGCGGAAATACACAGATCATACCAACATTAATGTCGTTTCAAAATGACAGCGACGACAGGATAAACTCCTCTCTCCTCTAAGGCCTGAACCCGATAGCGCCCCGCACAATACTCACAATAATTATCGTCATATGCAAAAAATGCCAGTCTGTATTAAAGGGCGCAAATCACTATCCCACTTACAGCGACCAAATACCACCACCCAGTAGCGGCTGTCCGGACCGACAACACAACAATGTTCAAGTTAATACAAACATCGCACAACCTTAAAGAGAATATGAGCACCTATCCTGAATATAAGGCCGCACTGAGTTGCAGCAATATAACATCTCTGACACTTACTCAAGCACTCAAGAACCACATAGGCTAATGCCATTTCGCCTTCCGACACCTCCCTATACTCATCCAAAATAACTCGAGCTGACACACCTCGCACCTCTCGAGCTGCAATTCGCTCAACCGTGACGTATAGATAAATTCAAAACATTGTGAAAAGCGATACTTAAAGTACAACATCCTTAAACCCACAAAAGCAACCACATGTCTAGAATACGAAATTATCAGGACAATAGAAACTGAATAAATCGACAAATAAAAATGGATAACAATCACTTTCATCGAATTGACAACAATATGTCAAACGAAAATTGTATACACAAAAGATAGACAGCAACAAACGTTTAAGGTAATCATATTTAAATATATTAATGGAAAATCAAAGCAGGTAAACCAAGCCATAAAATCAATCTCGAACTACGCCAGAAACTAAAGAAAACATAATACAGTCCAAATTAAAATAAAACAAATATAATCCGCACCTGACTTACGGCCT
>JABUQX010075173.1:12500-29755 GCA_015478945.1 Trachelipus rathkii | reverse complement strand
TCCATGAAATTTTCTTTTTTTTTTTTTTTTTATTACAGTTATCACCACGCCTTCGCAGGAGGGGCTATTCAAGGAGGGGGTGTTACACTCGACAAAATTTCAACTAACGCAAATTACGCAGCTTGCACAGACGCGGGCTAAATGAGGGAGATTAATTGAGTAGGAACAGAAGATGGAAAGAGATTCCACAGACAGGATGTGCAGGGAAAAGAAGGAAGGCCCGCATGGAACTAGTTGGAGTTGCTACATTCCAACACAAAACTCAATGTAGCGACCAGCACCCCTTGTAGCTGCTGTCGGGTCTGAAAGGGGCGGAGCGGCACGCGGTGGAAAGTGGAAGCTTCCCTTTCGAGCACCTGCCGCTACAGTACCTATAGAAAGAGATAGAAGCACCAACATCGCGCCGCCAAGAGTGAGGGTCAACGGGTTGAAACTAGGAAAATACAGGAAGTTTAATAAGTGTTTTAGCCTTTGACTCGACCCCTATCCAAAAGCGGGTGAAACCTGAGCCCCCCCGATTGAGAGCAGTACTCCATACAAGGGCGGTGCGGATGAGACCCTTGTTACTGAAAGTAATGTGAGGAGCTGAAAAAAAAGTTCACGCGAGTACTCACACAGAACTCGCCAGTTTTCTTGAGGCCGCCCTAGCAAACTTTGTGTTGTGATGTGGGGTCCAAGGACATTTTTCTTTGTTGTCATGTTAAGGCCAGGATCGTTATATGTCAACAGGAGAGACGATGAGAAGCGTCGAAAGACGATAGGAAAGTTTAGAAAGTGTGTCTTTAGAGAGGGAGTTTGTTAGAGTTGGGGTTTTAAAGAATTAAATTCACAAGTTTGTTCTTTTGAAGAATAGCTATCCCAAATTTGTTCTTTTAAAGAATAGTAGTCGGAAGAATTGGAAAAGAGGCCAAAAGTAGAAGGTAAAAGAAGGGCAGGAATTGAAATGAGTTGAAGAATGAAGGGCGAGTCATCGGCATATGAGGTGGATAGAATTAGATGTGCAGACGAGAAGAATCATAAATGAAAAAGCAGGAATAAAGTAGAGATAAGACAAGAACCCTGAGGAACAAACAAACAATAAAATAAATGACAGAGGGATATAAAGAAGATACGGCAAAAAAAAAAAAATCAAAAAAGAAAAAAAAAAAAAACCAAAAAAAAAGATAATTGGCAGATATGTAGAAAAGAAAGCTTAGAATAAGTAAAAGAACAAGAAAGAGAGAAGAAGAAAAAATTACACAATAAAGAAAAAGAAAAAAGAAGAGAAAAATATAAAGAAAGAAAGAAAAAAAGTGACAAGAAAAAAACAAGTGCCAGTCCCGGTCAAAGCTTTTGGATAGTCAAGCGCACCCACGGCAGTCTCCCCGTTAATTCCTGAGGGTGGAAACCCATAAAATCGTGTAGATAGGAAAGTATATCACCAGTAGACCACGAGAACGCCGAAAGCCTTACTGGCGTCGGAAAGAAGTGAATGAGATTCCAGATGGTCTAGAAATGAGAGTTGAGAAGGAGTTTAAAGATCTTAGATAGCATACAAGTTTCAGAGCTATAGGCCGTACAGAGAAGGTCAGCGCGGCTTCCTTTTTTCGAATAGGTTTGGACATGATGCGCGCTTTCCAACACTGAGGGAAGTAAAAGCATTAAGTTAGCTTGAAAAGAGAAACATAAAAAAAGAAAGAAATACATAGTCGAACGAGAAGGGACAAGGCGCAGCAAGAGAAAAAACAATACCTTCACGGGGAGGAATGCCCACCCGGCCACCCCGCTCCTACCGGTTCATTAAGATTTCAGAGAGCCATGCACACCGATTCAATTAATCTCTAGGCAAGGTAGTAGGGCACTGAGAGGAGAAGGAGGAGGAGAGGAATGCCAGAATCTGTCCAGGTTTGAGTTAGCATGAAAGTTGAGTTAGAGGAAAGTTGGAGAGTTAGCAGTTGGAGAGTTAGCAACAGATCATCAGATCGAATTAAGAGGAGGAAAGCTAGATTTACAGAAGTTGTTGGAGATGTTATTGTAGCAAGAGGCCAGACAGATTTATCAGTAGGATCACGCCAAGGTCGCTAGCGCAGGCTCGCCTGACGTGAATGCCGCCTTTGCTGGTCGAAGTGTATCAGCGCCACGATTGCCCGCCGAATGAAAATGTAGCGGAAGGTGATAGCGTAAGTTGCCGCCACGAGAACGAGTAATTTTTCCACCCCAGATACGCAATTGTCTCCTAGCTGGAATGGCCAGGGATACACCTATGGTTTGAGGAGGAAAGATTTAGTCGGAAAGAAGGAATAAAAATTATTTAATGCATCAACGATTACAGCTCCCACTTTGTCGGCAGAAGCCGAAGCGTCACCAGAGACAAAGGAGTCATTCCAATTATCAGTTATAGTTAGCGAAGAAGCAGCGCAAAGCCCCCCATCGGCCCGATCAAAAGTGCCAGAAAGAACGCCAGGGACAGAATGGAGCTGTTGGAGAGAAATATTAAAATTAGAGATATAGGTTGTGGTCAGATTTACCAATAGGCAGCGAAGGTGTGCTATATGAGGAGAAGGATAGGTGGTTAGAAGACAACTTGGGTTCAGTGTGTTTCTTTTAGAAATGTGGTTAGGACGATCCGGAATTGTGTGTGGGTTCTTAATTAGTTGCTCCAAATAGTTAAGAATGCGCTGAATGATTCCAGCTCCTCCCACCTAATATCAGTATGAGAGGATCAACCATTCAGTGATTGTGTACATGAAATTCCCTAGATAGAGGGACCCTTCAGTATTTGGAATTTGAGAGATATAACAGTCTCGCTGAGAAGTTAGTAAGAATATTCAAACAAAGGCGTGAAAATCTTGTTCTGTTAGGGAAACAGTAGCAGAAGCACAAGATTTGTAGTAGGAGGAAGAAAGAGTAGCCACAGCAACTCGATTAGGTGATTCGAGTTCACGAGACGTAGTATAACAGAGTGTTTATCATGTTAACATAGGTACCAACTCCGACCAAGCAATGTTACACAGGGTTCTTATCGAGGCTTAATTAAGGTTTTATAGTTGGATATTTCGGTTTTAATGCTATGACAGATAAAGAACTATGAAAGAACTGTGCTTCAAACAACACAGCAAAAGGATAGGGCTAGAGTTAGAGAGGTAGGGTATTCAAACGGAAAGCCGAGTTAATTTTTAAGCCAACGGATGTTGGTGAATCAATAGAAAGCGCCGCATCTATGCAAATCTGCCATCCACACACACACACACACACACACAACACACACACACGCACCACACACCCGCACACGCACACGCAAGACAAAAGCAAAAACACAAAGGAAAATCGGCAAAACATTTCATATCCCTCTAGTTTTGCCAATTTTAAAAAGTTAATGTTTGCTAAAATTAATAAATTTTTTTGTATAATCAAAATAAAAAAAATAAACTAAACTTAATTAAGTGGTAGTTACCCTACTAAAAAATTGGCAAAAAGGATTAAAATAGAAACTACAAAAAGAAAAGGAAAAAAAAATCTTTATTTAGACGATCGGGATAAAATTCATCTGGGCGCGACCTAAGTTATAAAGTTTAATGTACTGTGATTAATTATAAACTTATTTGAATTATAAATAAATAAATTGAGAATAGATATTATCTTTTCACAAACTCCACATGCAAAATTTCACTGAATCTAATAAGAGATATACCAATGATAATGATTTAATAAAAACTTTGAATTAGAATCTTGACAAGATAGAGAAACAAAAGTTCAATCACACGAATACAAAATAATTGAAAAAGTAGATCAAACAATATAAACTATATTTAAACAAAATTAGTTGAAAGTGAGTCAAGACTTCCATTATTGTCAGTGCTTGCAGGCAAATACGATTAATCAGCAAACTCCTTCATTATCAAGTCGAGAGAGAGCGATTTATAGGTAGGTGTAGGTAGGAATGTAAAGCACCCCAAAAAAGGAACAGTTCTCGCCATTGATACTAGCTGAAAAGCTTAATGTTTTGGATACAACTTGTGAATTTTTGAGTTAGAGTATTGAATGATATCTATCTAAAAGGAGTATTTTATTATGTCATGTTGCATAATAGCGTTTTTTATTTAACTTTTCGGCTGATTAATTGGGGTCTTTCTTTCTATATTTTTATCTTTATATTTGTAGCTAGTTAAAGATCTTCTTGTAAATTGTAATCATGTAAAAACATGTAGCTAAAATTTGTTAATACTTATTGGAAAATGGAATGGATATTTTTTTTTAAATAAACACAAACATAAAAAGTTGATTAATATTATATTTGCAATTATTTATATTAAAGTATTATTTTAATTTTATAAAAATTAAAATATGACCTTGGGCAAATTTACAAATATGAAATCATAAATTCGACTAAGTATTGTTTTGTACAGGGAATGCAAATCTTGAGTGGCCTAGCAGTGCACAAATGTTTTCTTATCTTATTATTGTGTATTTATTATATAATTAAAGTATCGGTATCCGGTATAGGTATCGGCACCTAAAAAAATAAAGTATCGTTATCAGTATTTTTAGATATCGGACATCCCTAATATATTAATTATTATTAATATAATATATATATATATATATATATATATATATTATATATATATATAGTAATATATATATATATATATATATAATATATATATATTATATATTTATAATATATATTTAATATATATACATATTTAGGGACCGACCGGGGCGGGAATTTTGCCAGGGCCGGGGCCGGGGGCGGGGGTTGCTCTAATTTAGCGGGGGCCGGGGCCGGGGCCCGGGGCCGGGGTTAGCTAAAATTAGAAATGTAAGTCAAAAAACACTGGAAAGTCTTAAAACTTAGGATGAAAATTAAATATGTATTTCAATTAATTTAATAATCTATTAATATAAAAAAGGATACATTTAATTAATCATTAATAAATATTTTCGAAAGAATTTTAGAAAATAAATTTATTTTCTAGAAGAATAAGTTTGTATTAAATATTATATATATATATAATATATATATATATATATATATATATTTATATTATTATTGATTATAAGATAATATATATATATTATAATATAATATATTATATGGGAATAATATGGTTTTGTGTGGCGAAAACTGAGAGACCCGGATTGTTAAAACACATTCCAGAGAGAAAGGCATCGAAGACAGCAGGATATGGGAGGATGTAGAATGTGGAGGAAGGTTTGGGAGGGTTTTTCCAGTGATGCATTGGTTAGGTTATCTGAGAGGTCAAGAAACCAAACAATACTATGGAAAAAAAGAAAAGACAAAAAGCGTGGTGGACAGAAAGAGTGCAGAAGGCAGTCAAGAGAAAAATTGAAAAATGTTTTTAGAAGATGGATGAAGACAAGAAGAATGGAAGAGGATAGAGAAGCATATATTATGGTGAGAAATGAAAACAGGAGAATTAAAGAATTGGAAAAGGAAATTACATGGGAGAAGATTGGGTTAGAGATCTGGAAAGAGGACCTTGCGGAGGTACTGAGAGAATTGATATTCTAGATATGGCCAAAAAACTATATGAAGGACAGCACCTCAACATATTGCAATAAAGAATGAGATGAGACGTTTGTTACGGACCCGAAAGAGAATTGGGGAAAGATGAAGACATATATTTTGTTGATTTGCTGAATATACCAAATGATATGGTGGAGGAGATGGGCATGCAAGTGGAAAGCCATGGGGAGGTGGTTGAGGACGAGTTGCAGATCACGGACGAAAAAATGGCATATGCCTTGAGGAAGATGAAAAACGGAGAAAGCACGCCGGTGAAGATATTGATACCGGCGGAAATCTTGAAGAATGTGGGAGGAGAAGGAACTGTATAAGGATAAAAGAATTAATGAATAAGTGCTGGAGCGAAGATGGAAAGGACACTAAAGAATGGGAACAGAATCGTAATATGCCCGAATTTTTAAAAAGGGATAGGCGAGACTGCTTAAGAACATTACAGAAGGAAGCTTTGACACCTCAATATTGACACCCACATTATATGAACGAATATTAGAAAAAGAGTTGAAGGAGAGAGAGGTAGAGATAACATGGACGAGTGGGCAATTGCTCTTTACGGCCAAATAGATCAACTATTGATTTGATATTCGCTTTAAAGGTGGCATGTGAAAAGGGTTGTGAATTTAACAGAAAGATGTATTTGGCATTTGTAGACCCGGAGAAGGCTTTTGATCGTATACCGAGGGGGTTTCTTTGGAATATACTTAGAACGAGAGAGTATGGAATATCGGAAAAACTGAGAAGAGCAATAAAGAGCACTTATACGAATAGTTTATGCAAAGTGAAGACCCAGATGGACGATGGAGATTTGGTTTGAGGTTGAATTACGGGGGTAAAACAGGTAGTGTTTCTCTCTCGATTTTGTTTATCCTGTTTATTGGATTATTGTGGAAAAATGGATCCAGAGACGAGTGGAGGGAACTGTCTTTTGATACGCAGATGATCCTTGCGTTGGTGGCGGAATCAAGAGAGGCTTTGCAGAGATTTATTGCAATGTGGGATGAGGAGTTGAGGAAGAGAGGATGAGGATAGATGAAGAGAAAGACTGAGGATGATGTTGATAAGTTAAAGAGAGAGGAAATTGAATATTAGGTGGAGGGATCAAGAATTGGAAGCGGTTGAGTCAGTTTAAAATACTTGGAGTTTGTTTCGGGGCGGGAATTGTTATTAACATAGCATGTATAGTAGAATTAGAAAAGTTTTAATAAAAGAATGGGAAATATATCCGTTAATACGAGACAGAAATGTCCCTGTAAAGGTGAAAATAATACTATACGTGTGTATACTACGACCTATACTAACGTTTGGTTGCGAAGCGTGGGCTTTACCACAAAAAAACTAAGGTAGGATACAAGCGTGTGAACATTGATGGGTTTAAGTCATAAAGGGAGTTACGAGGAAGGGACTAGGAATGAGAATGAGATTAGAGAGGAGCTGCGGGGTTGGAGGATAACTGGGTTTATTTGAAAAGGGACAGCTAAGATTGTACGACATATGAATGAGGAATGAATGATAATAGGATACCCGAGAAGGTACCTACAGATGGAGGTCAGATGGAAGACGCAGTGTAGGTCAACCAAGAACAGATGGAGTGATAACGTGAGGACGGCCATGAGAGAAGAGGACGTGGAATGGAGGAGCTGGAAGAGTCAGGTATCTATGAGGCCGAAGCGGTGGAAGGGTATTCGTCCAGACATTGACAAGCGTTCACGCTTACAGGAGTGTGGTGAAGGGAGGAAGATATATATATATTATATATAAATTATATAATATACTATATTATATATATATATTATATAGTATATATATTTATATATATATATTAATATATATATATATATATTATATTTATATCATATATATTATATATGATATTAATATATATATTTATTAATATATATAATAATATTATATATTAATATATATATATATATATATATATATATATATATATTATATATATATATATATATATATATATATTATTAATGTCTATGGAATAAATAATTTTTCAAAAGTGATTTCGGACACTATTGATTTTCCTCACATTATTTACTTATAAATAAATAAAACATTTAATATTTTCAACAATTATATTTATTTTCCTTTTCGAATTCGTTTTGATATATCAAAATTCGAATATTTTTATGTTATGTTAAAAACTCGGCAAAATTATAATTTGGCCTCAATTTTAATTTTTAATATCAAAGAATACACAAATAAATTTGATTATAATTTAGGTATGTTTATATATTTTGCAATCAATTATAACAAAGGAGTAATGGAATAAAATTTATTTTTTTTATTTTGTTTTGATTTAACCTCTATTATTTTAGTTTGTAAATTTAACTTTCCCCGGTAGAAAACCCCGGTTTTTTCCTGATTTTATGGCCGGGGCGGGGCCAGGCGCCCGGGAGGGCGCTAAAATGGCCGGGTTGGCGGGGCCGGGGCCGGGGCCGGGGCCGGATCCCATATTCCTAAATAAATATTTATTTATAATATATATTATATATATATTATATATATTATATAATATATTATATATATACTATATTATATATATATTAATATATATATTATATATATATTATAGATTATATATTAATATATATATATATATATATATATTATTATTATAGTACTATATATATATATATATATATCATATATACTCTCTCTATATATAATATATTATATATATATATATATATATATATTATATATAATATTATTATATATTATATATATATAATTAATATAATTATCATATTTATATATATTTATATATATTATATATATAATATATATATATATTATATATTTATATATATATATATTATATATATATATTATATATATATATATATATTATATTATCTAATATATATATATTTATAATATATAATATATATATATATTATATATATACTATAATATATATTAATATATATATATATATATAATATATCAGGGCAAAGCGACAAGCACTACAGATCGTTATGTCGCTTTGAGAGAATGATATGAGAAAGAGAATGATTATAACCAAAAACGCTTATATCTCATATCATAGACTCTGAGAAAGGCATCGACTTTCATTGCAAGGAGAAATGTTTGAGGTTTTAGAGAGAGATTATGGAGTTGATGGTTACTTGAGGAAAGGCTTGGGAGAGCATTTACTACAAAAAATGATACAAAAATGATAATTGTAATGTAAGAACTGGTTATGAAAATTGAGAATGGTTTGAGGGGAGTTGGTATGAATCAGGGAAGTGTATTGTGACCAATATTACAAATAATTTATCAGCTATTGTGATGGAGTTCAATGATTTGGAAAAAAATTAGATTTAAAGCTGATATTATTGAATGAAAACACCATAAGGTGTCACAAATTCAAATGGGCTTATCACATTGTGAAAACATTATCATCTGTTTTCCCTATGATTATACCAAACCCAAAAATATATAAATATTAAACACTTATTTGGCGCAATCTTATTATTTTTAAGGTCATTACTCCAAATTCTTCCTTTTCTATGGTTTAAAAAAAAAGAAAAAATCCTCCTGCTTCCTGCTGACATTTTTGTTTGCATTTTTCTGTAAGCATGTTCTAAATTCAATAAGCACAGAAAATAGCAACCTTACAGAATTAGGGAAATTTCTTGTTTGGTAAGCATTTATGATTTTGTGGTAAATTTGACAAAAGAAACGCAAATTTAAGCATTTCTTACCATTTTTAAGCACAAATTACAAAAATGGAAAAACCTTAAAAATGAAAATTGTTTTTTTTCAAATTGGATTTAATAATTAATTAATTCTATCCCCATTTTAATCTGAATGTCTATTTTTTTTATCCATGGATTTTTATGTAATCTTAGATACCTATGTATGTACAGTATAGCATTAAGGAACTTATTTATATATTTTTTATCATCAGAAAAAGTATTTAATTGCCATAACATTTCTTTATATTAAAGTTATCCTATTTTTTATCATCATCTTATATCAATGGGTTTCCAGATTCAATTATATAGCTATAAAATTCTAATTTCCCATACGATATAAAGCTTGGGTTATTATGATACTGTGTTTGAAATTGTATACTATAACTACCTCTTTATGTTTATGGGTGCCAATTTTTTTTTTTTTTTTTTTTTTTTTTTTTTTTTTTTTTTTTTTTTTTTTTTTTTTTTTTTTTTTTTTTTTTTTCTAACTTTAGATATCTTTTTAAGAAAAGACATCAATTTTAGACTTTGGAAATGTGGAAAACGCTTAAAGATTTTTAAAATTTAAAATTAAATATTAATTACAAGACTAGTGTTTTTACAATATTTTTAATTGTGTTAGTTAATAGACTTGTATATTAGAGTCAGCGCCTCTACAACTATAGATGTTGAAATTAAATCATGTTATTGTTTTATTGGGGAATTTTTTCAAGCTAGTTAAATAAATCATATGTAAATTTAAAAGTCACAAAATGTTGAATAGTTTTTATATATTTCTTATTTTTAATTTCAGGCTACATTATCTCAGTTATTAGGAATAAGATATGATGGAGTTATCTTGTCAGCTATTCTGCCACTGTTGCTCACAATCATTTTATTTCTAGGACCCATTGTTCAAAATCACCAAAATATTCCATTACATGCTACTTTATTAATATACTTGCGTAAGTAATTTCACATTAGTTACTGATTCTTGAAATTTTTGTTTATTACTACCTGTAAATGAATCAGATTGTACTTCTGAATATCATAGTAATCTGTAATCAAGCATATCTATGGCTTTCTTGATTTTATATTTGACAAGTGTTAAGAAATATAATTTTCAAAATTCCAGCAGGTTGAAAACAAGTTAATTTGATGCCCGTCTTTTAGGTGGTTTTTAATTAAAAAAAAAATAAATGATTAGTTTTCTGGTTTTAAGCAAAATGTATAAAATCTGTATATTTTGAGAAGGAAAAGAAAAAATAAATTACTGAAGCAATAGTTTAGCATAAGCAATATAACAGGAGAATAATGCTATTTTTGTAAAAGTTTTGTGGAATAAAGGGGAAATATATTTCAGAATACATCTAAAGCTTCATAAAAATGAAAATAAAGGCTATTGGGGAATATTTAGCTTAAAATCCTACAAGTGGTTTTCAGATGCTTTAAAGGTTTTTGGGGTAGATTAACTAACTTTATGGAATGTTTTTATTAGATTAATGCCAGGATTATGTTGAAATTAAAATTGAATCTAGTTATCATTTTCATTTAAGAAAGATTCCAATTCAAAAACTTATAGTGTAGTAGAAATAAATGAAAAAACACCTTGAGGTTGAACTAATTACAGCAAAAATGATTCTTCTTGTAAATAGTATGTAACATGCTCCTAATCAACATAATAAAATACACACCATACTGCTGTCGCGCAAAATGGCCTTTTTTTTTTGGGGGGGGATTTGTATGAAAAAAACATGGAAAAAAAATTTAAAAAATTTTATAAAGAAGCAATCACAGAAATCAAATTACAGGAAATTTCCATGCTAAAAGAGAAGAATAGTTGATATCTCGAGTTTTTGAAAAAACAAAAGGAAGAGAACAAAATGGTGGCGAGGTCTGATAAGTTCTTTATTAGTGTTTGAAATGGGGGAGTTTTTATAATATAGAAAATACTTTATTCATGAAAATTCATAATCTCATCTTCACTTTAAAGATCAAAAAACTGGTCTCCTGGTGTTTGTAGCAGTCCCTTATCCAACAGTTTTTACAAACACTGAACATGAAGTCCATTCGGGACACATCGTAAACATCTTCATGGTTGTCTAAATTTCTTCATTCAACTGTAGATATTAGCAGGCAGCATTAATCACATTTAAGAGTTTTCTTTGGTGCTGGGACTACAAGTCTGTTAATAATCGGCTGCAAATTCTCCATCATCAACTGCCAACCCCATAGTGTAGGATCAGGGGGTTACTACTTCAGAGAATTTTTTCCAAATTTAAAGCTAATCAAAAAATTCAAATGTAGATGGCATTTTGCTGCATTTTGTGTTGGAAACAAACGAACTATAATCAAATTGTAGCTGAAGCAATTCCTAAATGTATGTTTTATAATGACAATTTAGTTTTGTTTTTATGTCGATGTTACCTCCACATATAATAGTGACACAGTACTTTTACAGCCAATCTTCGACCCAAGTCTTCCTTTTGAGTAGTTAACACTGATGATCCAAAATGGGAAAGCTCAATTTTCGCAATATAAAATTTTGTACGATTATGATTATTCTTGAAGCTGAAGATTTGCTTATTGCCAAAAACTGGACTGGGTTAGGTTGTCACACCCTAGTTAATGGCGTGAACAAAAAGATAAAGTTTTGCAAGCCTCCTCCCCAGTAGATCTTTGCATGGCTTGAATGTAGAGGCTTCTATTAAATTTTGTGGTTTAAAATGTTCTTAGAAGAATGGTATGTTAGTAGGATTAAATATCAGCTATCATCAGCTACTACAAGTGACGCTTTTATCCATGGGGCTATAATAAAGCTTCTTTGATGAAATAATGTGTCTGCATCCCTTCTATCAATGATGAGGAATAGAACTCTTTCTTGAAAATAATTCCCCAGTATATTGATAAAAACTGTGTAGTAAAGGAGAGTTAGAAAGAATTTGTTTATCTTTGATGATCACAGGGGCGAAATTTTCAATCAAGATACTACAGCTACGACTGCTCAAGCGCACTCTGTGCTCATTTATCATTTTATACTTTGGTTTTCATACCCATCAGAACTATTGTCACTTTCCATCAACCTTTTACTGATTGACATACGATTCGTGTTGCCTAATGACATCGCCAAAATGTTGCAGAAGCAGACCATAGTAACGTAGAACGTAGGAAGTACTTTGCTGGCCATACCATATAATCGTTTTCATCATATTCTGCTATTTAAAATCTAATGATGATTTATCAGTTTTTTTTTCATTTCTTATAGTTACTATGGTCAAATCAATGCAAGTTCGTGAGTGAGATAATCGTAATTAAAATTCCCTTATGCATTCCTTGAACCGTTTTTATCCAAGGGAGATACAACAAACATCCTCAGGTGTTAATGAATGGCCGATGTGATTTGTGTGAAATCTACATATAGAGAATCCCAACATAAACAATTCATCTTTTCAAACACTTTCAATGGAGTACTGCCTGGCTTCTAGATTCAATAAAGTTTTCATTATTTTAAAAAGTTTTGCTAGTAAGGATTATCTTGAGATGTTTTCTTCCAATTAATGTCAAGCATTATTCGCAGTTAGTAACTTTGTATTAATATCCGTAATATCCGATTTAAAAGAAGCCAGGTAAATGGGATTGTGGTCTATAAAAATTGCATTACCTTTTCTCATTATCTTTGAAATCTCTGGCATCCTTGCATCAGTATAAAATCAGTAATGTTGTTCAACTACATTACGGAAAACACCGGTCACAAAACAACATTTGCACCATGTTACTCACTGTTCTAGAATGGCTCATAATCCAAGTTGCATGTTGACTTTGTCATTCCTCCTCCATGAGTTATACCTGAACGACTTTTAGTGCATTTCATGAACGTTTGCTCAATGCTCATATCAGTCCAACACCATACCACTTCCTGTTCTTTCTTCGTACAGTAAAGTGGCCTTTATTCAGCATTTTGTATAGTTCTGGATTCGGTGTTTTTAGTTCCCGCATTTGTTGAAGGTATATTCTTGCGCATTTAGCATAATTATTATGACCGGAACTCGCAAAAAGAGGTAGAATATGTTCAAAATTTCCTGATTGCTCAGCCGAAATTAATGTTTTTACACTATCCTCCATGTTCAGATACAACAGCCAGAATTTGGCATACGACTTTGTGATTTGAGAAGGTTCTTCCTTTCATCTATCAGTGACGAAAGTTTATGAAGATTAGGATTTGAAATAACTTCCTCTGCTTTGATATCACTTCTGAGCACGTTTTTGAAAAGGTGAATACATTTTTCAATATTAAGATCACCATCATTTGTCTCCACTTCCATTGCACAAACCGGTAATGCATTCACTTTCTGATGCAATTTCGCTCAAATCTGAATCTGCAGTTACTTCAACAGGTAGGCTACACTTCAAAGCATCTGCTACAATTTAAGCAGTGAGAGCTGAAGAAATTAGAAAATGCCCTCGAAGAGCACGTGAATATGCTTTACCTTTTAACATGTGGGGTACTGAATTTTCAGCATACACTGTCTGCAAAGCTTCTTCTATGTCCGATCCATCTATCAGTCCTCCAATAGCCCCAAGAAAGGACATTAGTGCTTGAAACCCACCAAGCCGGATTACCACATTATCGGATTCTCCTTTGTGATCAGTGCATATAACTTCCATTGCCTTTATCCACAAGCATTGATCAAAGGTTACAATTGGAATTTTCACATTCATTCTCTTTGCTTCATTACTTATGAACATAATTGTGGTGTATACACAGCTGTAAGAACCTTGTCCAAATCGACTAAATTGGTCAAAGACCAAGAACGAAATTACTAGATTTACACACATTTTAAATGGGGGCCAGCACTTTGGAGTTACTCAGCATTTAATGGAATGAGAAAAAACGGGTGCTTTAAAAACTTACGCTTTGGACAGCGTCTTTTTTTGTGCAGAAATTACTTTAAAAAGATTAAAGCGCCGGTTACTGTTACCTCAGCAACGCGGAGGTCCAGTGTTCGAATCCCGCTGATGAAGAGAAAAACTTCTGTGACTCATTCATTTAAATGCATGCTAATTTATTGCTTCTTTTGTAGCCTTTATACCAAGGAATTTTTATCTATTAGAAATCACTTGGTTAAACGTAAGACCAACATACAAATGGATAACTAAAATACTGGGACAACAAAATGATAATGAATTGCTTCTGATCGGCGAGTCACTATATATTATGGGACTAAGACCGACTTTAAATTTGGACAGCAGTGCTGCTAGTTTATTTATCATATACTTTTAAAAATACGTTGAAGAGCCGTTCTTTTTTGGGGACGTGGTGGCCTAGTTGATAAAGCGCCGGTTAATGTTACCTCAGCAACGCGGAGATCCAGTGTTCGATCCCGCTGATGAAGAGTAAAATCTTTCTGTGACTCATTTCATTTAAATGAGTATTAAAAATGAGTCACAGGAGATTTTACTCTCCCTTCAGCGGGATGCGAACACTGGACTCCGCGTCCCTGAGTGAACAGCAAAGACGAGAGCTTTATCCAACTAAGCCACTCCACTTTCCCAAAAGAAAGTTTCAAGCATAGCTTTTAAGGCTCTCGGTTTCGAATCCCATAATTGCTGAGTACTCAAAGGCCTGGCCCCCAAGATTTTACTCTTCATCAGCGGGATTCGAACACTGGAACTCCGCGTTGCTGAGTCAACAGTAACCGGTGCTTTATCCACTAAGCCATCCACGTCCCCAAAAAAAGAAGCTTCAAGTTGTAGTTTTTTTAAAACTTTTGTCTTTAAATGAATGAGTCACAGAAGATTTTACTCTCATCCATATAAATGAATGGACCTCCGCGTTTGCCTGAGGTAACAGTAACCGGATGCTCCAACCACTAGGCCATCCACGTCCCCAAAAAAAGAACGCTTCAAACGTTGTTTTTAAAGCACCCAATTAAAATGGTCACAGGAGATTTTACTCCTCCATCAGCGGGATTCGAACGTGGACTCTCGCATGCGCTGAGTGAACAGCAGCCGAGAGCTTTATCCACTAAGCCATCCACTTTCCCAAAAAAGAAAGTTTCAAGCATAGCTTTTAAATGAATGAGTCACTGAAGATTTTACTCTTCATCAGCGGGATTCGAACACTGGACCTCCGCGTTGCTGAGGTAACAGTAACCGGCGCTTTATCCACTAAGCCATCCAGTGTTCACCTTCTACAACAGTTTGCATGTATCCTAGCCATCTTGGTTGAAGTGCTTTTAAATACTTACTGGGTACTCCAAAGAACATCGAGGGAGATTACTTTTAATTGGTTCATAGAATAAACTTTGACATTTCAGTTTATTCATGGCTCTTGAGCTAGGGGATTGAATGTAGTGGAGGGGTATTTTTGTTTTCTTCTTAATGTCATGTGCTAGAGGGCGGTATTTGAATCGTTTTTTTTGTCTGTGAGTAATAAAGAAGTGTTAGAAGATGCCCCTGATACGCACATTATAACTCCCATCCCATGAAAGGTGTTGTGACCATCTATTGTTGCTATATTATGGTCGACATTGTCAGCGACCCATTGAGGGAAGTGGCCTGATGGTACAACGCTTTGGTTGCTTTCATCCATTACAGAAGAGTGTATGTATTTCTGCACTTCATCGTAAGACAACTGAATCCAAGGCTGCAAAGTTTATCAATTAGGAAATGAGACCCAAAATCTCTGTGAATCTGTATGCCTACAGCAAGAGAAATTGGTCATATTAGAGAACGAGGCCTGCAAGCTTACATTATAGCCTGACTTATCGAAACCTGCTTCAGATCATTGTGTTTGCCACTGATTAGGATATCCAAAATAGTTAGTAAAATAGGGGATAAATAGGGAAGTGGCCTGATGGTACAACGCTTTGGTTGCTTTCATCCATTACAGAAGAGTGTATGTATTTCTGCACTTCATCGTAAGACAACTGAATCCAAGGCTGCAAAGTTTATCAATTAGGAAATGAGACCCAAAATCTCTGTGAATCTGTATGCCTACAGCAAGAGAAATTGGTCATATTAGAGAACGAGGCCTGCAAGCTTACATTATAGCCTGACTTATCGAAACCTGCTTCAGATCATTGTGTTTGCCACTGATTAGGATATCCAAAATAGTTAGTAAAATAGGGGATAAATATGTCTTGTTTTCTTCAAAAGATACAATATCTGATCCTCTAGGATAAAGGTCCTGATCAGTTTTGCTGCAGACTCGATTAATCTAAATTTTTCTTCATCAGGGTCAGTCATCAAATCTTTTTTGTTTGTGATAGTCCAAGATTATGTTTGATACAGTTTTTTCCAAATGTTATCATGTTACATTTCTCATCTGTGCCTGATATTATGATGATGTCACCAAACCAGTCTTGCAATTTTTTCTTCAAATGTCTAGAAGTGTAAGGCTCGCTTCCCTCTGGCAAAAAACTGCGCATTTTTTCCACTAAGTCACTGACAGATATTGGCTCTTGACAGTTTTCTTGTAACCACTCATGTCTTTACCAAAGCATCAGAACTATCAGTGTCAACCGGAGATCCTAATGATGTGGGCAATCCTCCACTGCCTTCAGGAGTATACTTCACAGGAATGGGTTTGCTGCTCCTAAAATTGACACCACACTTGGTGATATCGAGCTTCTACAGCAGGTAAATCTATGACTGAATGCATCCTCGTGTGTACATTTGCTGCCCATAAATCACTTCTGGTACTGCGTACTTTCAAAATTGTCTCGCGAAACTGGAAAGTACGCACAGGAATGACTAACAATTTTTTACGCTTGTCATAATCCATAATAATCTACCTTCAAAACCAACAGTTCTCTTTGAAATTGAATGATCCAACACTTCCTCGTAGCGCGCTCGAGCTGGTTGAAGGAATATCATCTTGCGATGTTTTCAGTTTTATATCACTTTTAATTTTTGATAGGATTGATGCAACACGTCGACATCTGTATGTACTTTACAAGCACCTGTTAGGCATGGGATTGAAAATTCATGAAATTTTTATTCCATCCTCTTTGTTTGCTCTCGCGGTT
>JABUQX010075173.1:0-7500 GCA_015478945.1 Trachelipus rathkii | reverse complement strand
ACAGACATTTTGAGATAAGTGTCCAACTGGTCTTGATAGCATCTTTTCATTTATCTGCAGCCTTAATTAACGGGAATAAATTTAAAGGATATGTAGTAGGATAGTTCCCAGTCCTAAAAGAATTTCAAAAGTTTTTGCATGACCTTTTCAGGTAGGATGGGATGGAGATGAGACAAGATAATAGAGAGAAGAGGGAGGAGGAGATGAAAAGGAGGAGAGAAGAGATAAAGAGACGAGATGAAAACGGAGATAGAGAAGAAGAGAGAGAGAATGAGAAAGAGAAGAGAGAGATGATTTGAGAGAGAGAGAGAAGAAAGAATGAGAAAACAATTTTTAAATTAATAGAATAATAATTATTTTCAATATAATATATAAAGTTTTTTTAAAAAGCTTAGTTCCGTTGTATTTCTACCTAACCGAAACGTAACAAATTCCGAAGCTCCTCACTTCCAGTTCCAACAAGTCTCCGAATCAAATATTTGCAAAAGTTAAGTATTATCTCCGGAGCGAGAGCATTCTCTAAAGAAATTTTCGTAAATTCTAGCTCCGCAATCGACCACCATTTTAATATTTTGCATCCTCAATCATCCTAATGTCCTATTTTGAACTTCATTTTTCTTAGTTTCTAGTAGAATATTCTTAATTATAAGTGAAAAGCTGAAGGAGCAACCCATTCAAAATATGGACTTGATCCATTTTATTTACATAAATATATAATAAGAACAATTTAATCTCAGACGCCAAAAGTGAGGATCTTTGAATGTCTATTCGAGTAAATATAGTGATGAGTGAAAGTAAAAATCAACTTAGGAATTCGATATTAAAACTGAAAATATTGCTTTAAAGTAGGTGAGCAAATATCAATGGTTTAATAAAATAAGTGAATAGTTATAATAAGCAATGGAAAATATCTGGGTAATATTAATTTATTATATTTGGAACTTTGAAATCACTAATTAATACTGAGAATATATAATATAATTAAAAAAATATATTTATAAAATATAATATTAATATTATAATTAAATATATATTATATATATAATAGTATATATATTATATATAATATAAATTATAATAAATTAATAATATATATAATATAATATATAATATTATATATATAAATATAATAATATATTTATATATTTAATATAATGTAAAATACATTTATCAATGTTTTTATATATCTTCGATACAATGTTAATAGACGAGGTATTGTCCTTAAAAATATGATTGGTCGTCAATCCAAAATTATACTCCACATATGCAAACCACACACACCACACACACACACACAATATATATATATAATAATATATATATATATAAATATATATATAATATAATTAATATTATATATATATATATATATATATATATATATATATATATGTATATATATAATATATATATATATATTATATAATATATATATATATATATAATTATATATAATATAATATATATATATATATAAAGTATAATATATAATATATATATATAATATATATATATATATATTATATAATATATATATATACTTATAATTAATATATATATATATATTATATATATATATATAATAATATATATATATATATATATATATAATATTATATATATAATATATATATTTTAGGTATATTTCCAGTAAAATTGTATATATATATATATATTATATATATATATATTATATATATATATATATATATAATATATATAAATAATATATAATATATATATATATATATATTGTGTCGTGTGTGTCGTGTGTGGTGTTGTGTGTGTGTGTGTGGTGTTGTGTGTGCTATATGTGTGTGTGTTTCAAAAAAAGAGAGCATTGATGACCGTAAAGCATTAATCTAGAAAAATTAAAAATTTTACAATTAATTTTTAAAAAAAGTTTATGTAACTTACTTTTACCAATTTTATTTAAAAGAAAGTCCAAATTATCGAATCACCTTATTATTAAATATTATTTTAAATCGATCGGAAAGCATTGCTAACCCCATGGTGTTTCTAAGAGAAGCGCTTAATCCGTTTTTTAAAGATAGGTAGAAAAATATCACTTCACAACTTCGGACGTTTGTCATCGGAATGGTTTAATTAAAAAATTGTTAATTAATAGTTTCCACACTTTCGACTAAAAGTGGCTTCCAAGTGATTTTCAGTAATGACATCAAATGAAAGCTTATGGGCATCCAGACATAGAACGAAAATTCTTCTAGGTTCTTCTAGGTTATATATTAAAGAGTAGTCTTGTTTTAAGGTTTGTTTATGTCAATGAAAGTGTTCACACTTTATAGGTTTCATTTACATTTTTCTCAGGAAAGATGGATCATACTGAGGAAACATTTCCGCCAGAAATAACGTGGCAACAATTAAATGTCGTGAGAACGTAAATCTATCTTTTATATCTGACAAATAATTATGTCACATATCTCTTTAGCCTCTCGATTTAATTCGGAGATATCCGTTTTTTTTCTTCTCTTTTCCAAGTTTTGTATTGTCTCCTGGGACTCTTCCCTTATTTATTAAAAGGAATTTTCCACCTCAAAAATTATCAATGAACCATCTTGATACTGAGGGGCATATCAGTTGACCCTTTTTTGCAGACCGGCCATAAAAAAAAAAAGTTTCTTTACTGATTTTATGGAAAAAAAGAATGCCCAAGAATTTTGAAATTATTTACGCCTCAATAATCTTTTAGATGTGACCTGACGCAAGGTTAATTGTATTTACGTCTTGAAATTCATTCCCATTAATATTAATATTTTATAAACATTTCAAGAAGATGGTCAATATTTTCAAAAACTGTATTACAGATCTTGAATGAAAGTTGAACGAGGTTTGAGATTGAGCGAGGGTAAGCAATGATATGCCTGCAGATGTTATCCTTCCCACATCATTTTTCAAAGCTTTACGTTAAGCAAAAAATACATATTACAATAAAACCAACACTAAAAACACCTTTAAATCTTTTTTCTCCCCTTACCTACACAAATACATAACTCTGTTAAAAAAATCTTACCAAACACCATCAATACCACCACCTCCAATACCCTCCCTTTTAAGTACATTCTAAAACCTCACACACATCATAATCCCTCTACTTCACAATGCATTTACAAGATCCCTTGCCTTAACTGTAACAGCTCTTATAATTGGAGTACTCATAGACATTCCTACAGAGGGACAAAATAATTATATATAACAACAAATATTTGATCTTAAAATCAGATCCAAACCCCACTACTTGCCCTCACATATACCATAGAGCATCTCCCAAAACCAAACAAAGATATCACTCACATGACTACCATATAATATTAACAATAGAGACATCTACATCACTTTTAGAAAAGCACTTTAACCGAAAATCTTTTCAGTGTATAGTAAAAACAACAACAAAAAAACTGTATTAACAACAAAAAAAAAAAAAAACGAAGCTCCTAATTGATCTCACATCCATTAAACAAACATACTTAAACTCCACTAACAATCATAATAATTATTTAAAGAATATTAATCCCAAAACTTTCTAATATTATTTGATTTTTAGATTCTTTTTATATTTAATTTAGTAATAATATTTAGATTAGATTAATTTAAATTCTTTTTGTACACAATCGTAGATCAGTAGGAGAGACCATCCTTAGGGCTGAAAGCAATAGGTGAATTTATAGACGAATCTACTTAAATATAAATTAAGGTATCAAATTTTTAAAAAATATTTATAAAGGGAGTTTTAGAATTCTTCTAGTTTATTTTTTACACTTTAAAGGCGATTTACCATTTATAATAATATTATTAAATGCGTACTCAAGCTTTACCTATATAATATATATATATAACTATATTATATATATATATATTATATATATATATATATATATAAGTATATATACTATATATATAGTATATATATATATATATATATATAATATATATATATATATATATATATATATATATATAATTATATAATATATATATATATATATATATATATATTATTCAGTGAGAAGAATTATTTTTTTAACAAAAATATGAATAAACTACTTACACTAACTAAAATAAACTAAAGAATAGCTAAAATAAAAATTCAGATTCCTTATTGTTTTAAACAAAAATGGGATATTATTTATTATTATTAATAATATTTATATTAATTATATAATATATATGAATATATTATATATATTATAATATTATATTTACTGATACATTAATATGTGATATTATTATTATTAATTATATGAAATGATTATTAATTGATTTATACAAATTCAATTTACAAGATAGTTACGGGAATATAAAAAAAGTTAAAAACTTTGTTGGGGTTGGGGATACGGGGTGATATATTGGGGGATTATGATCGTAATAATGTGAGAAGTATTGGAGAGGAAAAAAGCTATGAAGAAGGGGGAAAATTGGCTGCTCGTAATTCCCTACTTTACATATTATGAATATTAGGATATAGTATATATTATAGTAGGATAATTATAATTATATATAATATATTATATATATATATATATATATATAGTATATATTAATATGATAGATTTGGAATATATAATAGCCTATATGATGGAGTCAGGAGATTTGAACGATGAATTAATATAATAATATCTAAAAAGTACATCAAGGATATTCACGATACTTTATTCACCATGATTATAGGTAGTATTATTTATTATTTGTTTAAGTATATATATAGTTGATAGTAAATTATTTTATTAAATATCATGTGATTATTATATTAATTATGTGGATATTATTATTTATATTATATAATATTATATTATTATATATTATTATAATATTATATTATGTAATTATATTATAGATTTAATATTTATTATTGATATTTTTATTATTATTATAATTTATATATAATAATATAATTCTCTTAAGTAGTTGTACGGATGGGAAATGAGGCTAAGATTATACGAGAGTATAAATAAAGTAATGAAATGACAATTCGTGGATGTAAATTATCTACATTGTAAGCTTCCTTAGAGTTACAATTCTAGAGTAATAAAATTCATTTACACTTTTTAATATTATTACAAAAAATTATTAATAAAGATTATAAAATAGCAAATACTAATCAGAACACACTATTGTCAGGCTCGCCTGACAGAGACTAAAAGCAAATATAATTTTTTTTTTTTTTTATTAAACGAGAAGCGAATTGTCCTTTTGTTATCAGTGCATATTTTTCAAAAACGGAGGGTTGAAGAAGCAATACCTTGCAACGATGGTTAGATATTTGGCTAGTAGAGTGTAAATACATTTTTTCTAACGTTTTATTTCCCAAAAAAAATATTTCGTTCATATACATGAGGAATATTAAGTAATTTCAATGAGTATGCATTTTATTGCAATCTCGAATAGGTCAAGACCTTTGTAGAACTCAAAAAGTATATAATAATATATTATAGATATATTAAATATATATATAAATATATAGAATATTATTATATATATAATATTATATTATATATTATATATATAAAATAAATATAATTATTATAAAATATAATTATATAATGATATATTATATATATATATTATATAATATAAGATATAATATTATAAGAATAATATAGGTATAATATGATAGTGAGAAGAATGGTTGAAACTTTATGGGGTTTCATGGAACGGCCAATATGATTAAAAAAACAAGATAATCGTTGATAATAATCATAAAGGGAAAAAAAAAAGGTTGTCGGATAGGGTCCGCTTGTTCAAAAGTAGGATCGTTTGCGCCGGACCAAACATGGCAGACGAAGGGCAGGAAGCCGCCGACTGAGATATAAGGATAGTAAGATATATATAAGGTATAATATGGAAGTATATATATCATATTAGGATAGAAATATATATGATATATCATATATATATATATATATATATTAATAATATAATTATCTATATATTATAGTATAAGATTAATATGAAATATAGTATATGACGCCCTGTTGCTGTTAAATAGGGATGCTTTTGTCTTAGTTTTAGATTTTTATTTACATAGATCGTGTAATAACGAATAGTATTTAAAATTAATTTATAGGTCAATAGATGAATTGATGACACTAACGGAAACACAACACCCGACCTCAGTGGATGGTGTAAAAATCGTTTAATAAGAATTTTATAAAAATATTTTTAAAGATATAAGATGAGAGGCAGAGGGACTCTGGAGGAGATGGTAGGAAAATAATCTGTTCGGAAAATATAAGTGTTTTTTTAGGACAATTAAATTGTTTCAGTATCAATAAAACACTATTCGATTGTTTTGTACGGGTCTCTCCGTCTCTCTCTCGTCTCTCTCTCTCTCTCTTCTCTCTCTCTCGTTCTCTCTCTCGTCTTCTCCTCTCTCTCTCTATACCGTCTACTCTCGTAGTACGAGGTACTCGATCTTTCTAGACTCCGCTGCATCTTCCTCTCCTATGCTATTCCAATACATGATTTTTAATAAGTTCGATAATCAAGGAGGGAATCGAAGATCCAGAATGCCGCAAATTGGCGCTCATAGCGACAAATGTTGGTGATAGATATAGTTAAAATTGCGAGGTGGGAGACTATTAAATTAATTATTTGACGGATGGCCATGTTTACCATTCTTTTAAACATGTGATGGGGATATAGGCGGGGGATAAGCAAGAATAAAGTGGTATATGTAGGTTAGTATATAGAGTATATAGTGCAATAAGGTAGTCTAATCAGTGTAGTGAGTGATGAGGAGTAGTAGTATATAGGATATAGTATAGATATATTATAGTGATATATGTATTATATAGGTAGAGTTAGTAGTGATGGTAGTAGTAGATATATATATATGGTAAAGGTTATAATAAGAGTAGTTTATAAGTAGTATATATAGGGAGGAGAGGGATGCGCCGATGTATTGCTAAAGAAAAAATTCGTACGAAAGTAAGTATTCGGAATTTTTATGAGGAAAAAAGAGATGTGGCATGATCGGGCACTGGTGGCGGAGAGTATTCGCCAAGTGTAGGAGAGGATAATATGGACGATATTTCTGAAGTAGTAGTTCGAGGGTATTGTGCAAGATGAAGGGGGAGTATTATAAGAAGGCTGCGATGGTGTAGTGAAGTTTTGATGATACTAAATAGAGGGATATATATGAAGAGGGGTATAGTATTTAGGGGTATAAGGGTAAATATATAGAGTGAGGTATAGTGATAGGTAGTATGATGAGATAGTATAAATCAGTTAGGGTGAGGTAATAGGTAGTAGGTATACAGTAGATTAGAGGTAATAATAGTTATAGGGGTATGTAATAGGATTAGTTAGATAGGGATATATATGATCAGAGAGCTAATATAGGTAGGGTAGGGAGGGGGTAGAGTAGGGGTGAGTGAGGTGGGTTCCTCCAGATTGAGATGTGCGAGCTTGGGCATATTAATGGTAAAAAACAACGATAGCTACGGACTAAAAAAGTAATACATTTTTGGAATCAGGTGTGGC
>JABUQX010075171.1:15000-22142 GCA_015478945.1 Trachelipus rathkii | reverse complement strand
AGAGAGATCCTCACGTCATACTTTAACATGCACGCCTCGCCAAGGTTTCACGAGTTCGTTGGCAGAATGTTGGCAGCTGCTGACCGCCCGTGGTTCCAAGCTTCGTGGGATCAGTCCGCAGTTGGGGTCTTTGTATCAGCCTTTCGAAGGAACCGTCTGAGGTGGAAACCTATTTTGTCCAGTCCTCGAATCGGCCACCCACATGTGGTCACTAAATTGTTCAGCACCACATTTTTCTGGTCTCCCCCACGACCCACCACCATCTGTCAATTTTGTACCACTCAAACCCGAGTTGTATATATCGTCCTCCTCCACTTCTTCTAGATTGTGTCCATTGTTGACAGCAAACTTCTTTCTGGACTATGGGGCGCTCCATACACTCCTCCCCCTCCCATTACCAACTGACTACTAATGCTGCGCGGAATCATCTACTTAATAGTGTCGCTGTCCCTTCGCTTTCCTCATCTGATCTTAGGTATTTTCCCATTAACATTAAGTGACTAGTCCGCACGTTCTTTAGTTATTCCTGCCTGCTAGATCTTCGTCTAGGCGCACTTACTTGGTTTGATAAACAGGTCGTGGTGTAAAGCGGTATTACCCCCCTCCGAAGGGAAAGGGTAAGGCCTTATCCCGGGTTCGGGCTGGGCCTAGTTGCCCGCTTAACCTCGTCCTTTGAAAAGGGTGACTCTGAAGGTGGGACTTCACACCCATCCGTAGGGGTGACCCCCAAAAATACGGGCTTCTCTCTCGTGGGAGATGGATTGAGTAATTCTTAAAGAACAAATTTTTAAATTGACTCGTGGAAATATACGATTTTTTAAGTATCCTTAGTAGGATGAGCGAAGGAGAAGACCTTATGAGTAATCACAGTTGGGCTTTAAGGTTCGGTTACACGTGGCCATTCCGATTGTGCTCGCGTAGAGGATATAGTTTGTTAGGGCTGTACAAGAAATCTAAAAGGACATGATCAACATAGCGATGTCACTAAATTAAGCAGATACGGAAAGTTAGTATGGATAGATTAGGTAGGCTACGATAAATTATCTGTCGTAGGCCTTTGTTAAATATTAAAATGATAACCTTGGGGAGAAGGTCACCGCTTTAAATCTAGGAGCATTGATGTGATGATGATAGTAGATTGCCGTTGCGGAGAATAACCCGATGGACCGAGCCAGTCAGTTAGGCCACACTCTGAGTGTCTTGCTAGGTGGATGTACTACTATTCCGTAAGCCACGCAGGGTACTTTGTTGATGTACGTAGTATCTATTTAACGACCAAGGTATTGACTAGTATGTATGCATCTTAGTTTAAGGTTTACACCCACGCGAAGCATGTGGTGATTATGTTAGCTTATACTGAGTTTACAACTTTGTTATTGTTAGCCTTTACTTCAGGCTGATTCGAGTTGATAGCTAGGATATGATTACGAATGCGGAATAAAGACTTTTTTTGCCAAATTTTGGCTAATATTAAGCTTTCATAAAAGTAAAATTACAATTGTATCTTGTAATAATGTGGAAAGAAAGTGGGAAGAGGCGGACTTGGGTTTAGGTTTTAATGGTAATTGTGCGTACTTGCATTTACTGTTGTTAAGCTGTTAACTGTTAAATATTAACCGCTTATTCGGTCGTAGGGAATGGTAGGTTTGTTGTACATTATGTGTCTTAGTTTTAGGTGATATTGTACACTTTTACAATGTTATAAACTTTCGCATATATGGGGTGGTTTTACTCATAAAGTTATAACTGAAAGGGTGGAGGCTATGAATTTTTTTTTGGGCGTTTTGATAATATTACTATGATGGATGTAAGAATAACAACTGCAATTTAGGAAAGCATATGCTTGAAAAAAAGTCGGGATTAGGTTAAAGTTTTTTTGAAGGGTTTTATGTTTAGCTTAACTTACCGGTAATTGATGCAGTGCCGATTTAGTTAATGTTAGCTTCTTATTCATACGTAAGGTATGTTTATAATGTTAGGTTTTTATGTTATAACTTAAAAGGAAAACTTTATGTTGTGATCTGCGTAATCAAAATGAGCTTATTTTATGTAAGTACGTTTTTGTGCCGTCTTTGACTGAGCATACTTTGAGATCTTCTATCATGCTTGTAAGTACATAACTTTTAATAAAAAACAAAGAATAGGGAAATTTATGTTAATACAAGTATACAATAGATACGATCTTTAATTGGTGGGTTAATTCTGGTGCAAATGTTTTAAACAGCAATCATATTGTATGTTAAGGAGTTGTACAAATCCCACACTTAATTTAATTAGGACGCTTTAATCACTTAGGCGAGAGTCGCTTTAAAAGGTTTCCCTGAAAATATAGTTTTCATTTTTTAAAAGAAGAACATTTTTTTTATGAAAAAGCATTGCATATTTAAGAATCTTTGATATTAAAAAATCATTTTTTTTGTGGGGGGGGAGATTTTTATTCTTTTTTTTCAAACGTACAAATTCTCCTGTGATAATATTCATGATTTAGGGAATTGTATATTGGCAACCGCTTTTGGTGAGGCGTGTCAACCATAAAGGGGGTACTCGGTCATAAGATTGTTTGGGGAGGGACTAACTAGTTCGCTTTAGACACACCTTTTTCTAAATTTATTTTTAAAGGAAAATTATTTTTCCCTTTTTTTAAGCAAACATCATCTTGAACTGACACCTACCTGTAACACTATATCAAAAGCATTCCAGAAATAAAGGTTCATCCATGCATTTGTGATGCAGGCGTGGATGGGATTATTTGTGGGTGTAAGGTGTTGTGCGCCGAATTTAGAGAGAATGATTAGAAAACTGCTTTCACCTCGTTTTATAATATTTTTAAGGCGAGATAATGTTTCGAGAAATGAATGTGAGGAAAACATGAACTAAACAGTTGTGAAAATTTTCATTTTATTTTTTTAGGTGCAGTAATATATATTATATATATATATAATAATATATATATATATATATATATATATATAAGAGAGGTATATATATATTATATATATTATATGAGTATATAGATTATATATATATATATTATACTGATATATATATATATAGGTGGAGTATATATATATATATATATATATATATATATATTAGTAATATATATAATATATATATATATATATCATACAAGAAGATAGCATTTTGTATAGGAAGTTTTTTTGAAAAAAAAACACATTTTTTCTTCAAAAGTCCTAATTTTATTTTTTTTGATAAATAAATAAAATAGATGAAAACTTATACCCCTTTTCCTTGTCTTCTCAATCTCCAAAATTTGGCTAAAAGCCATCGCCAGATGATTCCCCCCCCATTTTTCGCCCTCCTTCTTTTTTGCTTTCTGATAAATTTTCAAACAGTTGCCACTTCGCCAATTTTTAGATTTCTAATCCTAGCGCTTTTTCTTTGTTTAGTTCGTCGATCTTTATATTTATCATGAATCCTATTTACATGTTCTTGATAATTAAAAACTTTTCAAAAGTTGTATTCATGAAAATTCTGCGAAGGAAATTTAAATCATTTCCCGCACGTAAGATTTTTAGCATCTCTTTAAGGGGGTATTATCATCTCCCTCTCTCTCCCCCCCATGCTCTCCAGGCCAGCTATTTGCCATGCTGGATCATTTTTCTGATTTCGTGGTACCTATTACATGTGCATATTCCGAGCTCCTGTTTTAAAATATTTTTCAGCTGGTGAGTTTAATTTTTTTTATACTATTATAATCCATATTTTAAAATTTAATATAAATAATAAGAAATACCACCCACCCATATTAGGCACACCCCCCTTTTCTGGTAAGCTTTATACTTTTTTGCTTACTCCTTAGACTTGTAGCTCGCGGCTAAGACCTTTATAAGAGTAGGCCAGTACTACTTGTCATGGCTCGAAAATTTAGAAGAGCATGATGAATGGAGGTATCGGGAGAAAGAATGTTGAGGCATAAAATTTACAGTATGATATTATTACTAGCTTCGTGTTTTGAAGGCAAAGAAAGTTACTCTAGTTAAATTTAAACAGGGCAAAAGTACATAATAGAAAGAAAATGCCAGCCCAAGATTTCTTGTGTTTCATGTAGAACTTTACCACCACCCCCACCCAAAAGTTTTTTTTGATAGACTTGTGTTTATATTCTTTTTATTCCTTCTATTTATTATTTTTCTTTGTTGTTTTTAGTAGTCAGGATATGAAAAGGGAAGCCATTATTTTTAAGGATATATTATTATTTCTATCGAAGAACGCGATGAAAAGGCGAAAGGCCGACCATTTGTATTTATTATTGATTATTGTTTATCTGAAACGGCAAATGAATAAGGGAAAGGCCGATCAATTTTTAATTATTATATTAATTATTATTATTTTATCTGAACGCAAAATGAAAAGGGAAAGGCATTATTTTTATATTATCCATATTATTTAAAATGATATATTATTGATTATTATTATTATTATTATTATTATTTATTATTATTATATTATTAATTATTATTATTACTTTATTATTATTTGTATTATTATTATTATTTATTATTTATTAATTATTATTATTATTATTTAATTATTATTGTTATTATGTTTATCAGGAGGCCCGAATGAAAGTGTAATTGCTTTTATATTATATTGATTGTATTATTATTCTTACTTTTTTATTTGTTATTATTAAGACGCGTGATATCTTTGAAAAAAAAAAATCATGCATTATTATTTATTATTATTTATATGTTACTTATTATTATTATATAGTTATGTATATTATTATGTATTATTATTATTATTATTATTATATTATTATCAATTTTCGGTCTGCTAACACGTTGGATTCCGTATGATTTTTTAATAAATAGATTAAGTTCGTCCCTCAAATAAACCTAGAAGCTTTATTATAGAGAGGGCGAGCTTTCGGATGAACGTCGCTCTTGCATTCCCGGCACGAAGGTTTTAATTTTTTTCTGGAAGAGCCAAATTTTAAAAGCAAAATTGCAATCATTGACAAAAAAATTTATATTATCAGTTTTGTAGCGTATTATTATTTTTAATTATTATTATTATTATTATTATTATTATTATTATTATTATTATTATTATTAATTATTATTATTATTATTATTATTATTATTATTATTATTATTATTATATTATTATAGTTATTAATTATTCTAATGTTTTACTATTTTTTTTTAAATCTTTTGGTAACTAGCCAGGGTGAAAATTGTGAAATCCCTGCTAATTTATTATTATAAAAATTTTTTACCACGCTTGCAAATAACTATAAAACGTTATTTGCACGCGAACATTCGGGGGAAGTCGCTTCACCCACTACGAAAATTTTTTTTTTATTTATGCGAAACTTTTAGGGATTCTAGAATTTATGTTGTTTTGGCGACAATCAATATCCAGGTTTTTGGATCTTTATATTTTTTTTTGTGGAACGTTGTAGGGTAAGGCAAATTTTTTTGGTGTATTTAGATTCCCACACCATTTGTAATCGATTTTTAAATCAAAAATGATGCTAAAAGGTTTGAAATAGGACTTTATGGTCAATGGTTTTGTGTATGACTATATAAATTACTCGCCAAATTCAATTTTGATTCGTAGGTCGATTTCTGAACGCCTTCTCTTTATATATTTTTTTTTTCCAGGAAGATGATTTAACATTTAATGAAATTTTCTTGCAGGAGGTAAAGTTTTTTTTGCCTTGTGAATAACCTTTACTAAATCATTTCAAAAATTCTTGTTTGATTTTTATTGGTAACCACGCAATGTGAAGTGTGTTAAATTGGCTTTTCTGTAAGGTTTTATTGTCGATGTCTATTTAGATGTTCGGAAACGTTTTTTTTATTTTCCCTCTCCGGTATTTTTTGAGAGTATGTCTGAATGTTTTTTTTTCTTTCCGGTATTTTGAGAGTATGTTCGGAAATGTTTTTTTATTTTTCCCTCTCCGGTATTTTAGAGAGTATGTTCTGAATGTTTTTTTTTCCTCTCCGGTATTTTGAGAGTATGTTCGGAAATGCATTTTTTTTCTCTCCGGTATTATGAGAGTATGTTCAAACTGATTATTTTATAAGGTATGACCTGTAATGCTGGGTTTTGTAATTTAATTTAACAGCGTATTAAAGGACCGGTATTTTTGGTCCTCGATTTTTATGTAAATATTTATAGGCTATTGAAATCATATATCCACCATGTCCATACTAAAATATTTTTTTGAAGGGCGTATAAGTTTTGAGTAGTGTGTCTATAACGTTTGAGATTTTTTTTTTTGTTTATTATGAAACTTTCCACATACGTTTGTACCTTTGTATCTTACCATCTATTTTTGAATCACGTATATATATTTCACTATTTGAAATTTTGTTTTTTTTGTTTTTTTTTAAGTTGTGTATTATATTTTAACACCGCTTTTGCTACAAATGAGGGTAGTCCATTATATTGTTTTTTTGTAATTTATTTTATGCTACATTTAGTAATAAGACTTTAATATGAGTCGTATTACTATATGATCTGACTTGGGCGCTCCACCCCAATCGCCGATTTTTTTTCCGTCCCTTTAAGACTGTGAAATTTAGTTAATGTCAAGACTTGATTTAGAATCATAAGTATATTCGTTTAATAAGAATATATTGTTTTTTTTTGTAATTTTTTTTATTATTAGAGTTACTGAGACAAGATGAAGAGTTGAGAAATTTGTAAATTTTATTATTGTTATTATCATTGAATACAAGATGGGGACTTGGAAACATGTTTTTTTGAAGGAGAAATGATCTTTGTAAATAGTTTAATTTCAAACTTAAAATCCACCACATTTATATTTATTTTTTTGGGGATGTTCATATTACTTTTATATTCTATGAAGATTTTTTTTTTTTTGATGAGTATTTAAATTTTTTTGTAACATTTGCCAATTAATGATCCCTTATGTTAATTATTTTATTATATTTTTTTAGGCACTTTGTATTGGGATCACTTTACTGATCCAGTCAGATAGCAAAATAAAAATATCAAGGCTTATACAAATTTTTCACTCATCCTGACACTGAAGGAATTTTTTATCGTGAAATATATATATATATATATATTATATATATATATATATATATATTATATAGATTTTGATGAGCATGTTTTAGATATATATATTATATAAATAT
>JABUQX010075171.1:10000-12500 GCA_015478945.1 Trachelipus rathkii | reverse complement strand
TATATGAGTATATATATATATATAATATATATTATATATATATATATATATTATATATATAATATTATATATATATATATATATATATATATATATATATATATATATATATATATATATATTTATATATTATATTTGTTTAAATATAAAAATTTTTATTTTATATATATTACGATATCTTTCACTTCATTTTAATGTTGTGTTTCAAAGCAAAATTTGGAAAGTATTAACATCACCTCTAAAACACTCCAAAAATCAGACATATCCCTTGATGAAGCTTCCACTCTTTTAGAAAGGTGTGTCACCAAACTAAACCAGTTGCGGGGAGAGTTTTACAAGCTAGTAGAAGAGGCCCAGGAAATTGCAAGAAGCTGGCAAATTGAGACTTCAATGAGTTCTAAAGGCAAAAGCAAAGTGAGAAGCTTATATGATGAGCTTTCCAAAGACGTAGAAATCATAGATCCTTTTCACAGTTTCAGGGTGAGGGTTTTTTAAAGAGCCATTGATATACTAATAGGCCAAGTGAAACGGAGGTACCAGAGTATGAGGAAGGTGAAACAGATGTTTTGCATTTTGAGCCCTACAGCCCTTACAGAACAAACAGATAAGACTCATGGAGTCTGCTGACAACTTTTACAAAAAAAATTAAGCCAACATGACAAGTTCTTTAGTTACGGAAATTGTCTGCTTCAGGAATGAAATTTTGTGGCAAGTGAAATAAAGAAAGAAAAATGGACCAAAAATAAAACAAGTGGCAGAATATTTGTTGATTTAAAATAATATGTTGTCTTGAGTATTCCAGACGTGTGTACAGCTTTTATAATGTTTCTGGACACTCCCAGTAACTTCATCATCTACTGAGATATTTTCAAAATAAAAACTAATAAAAGTTATTCTGAGCAGTACATGACGACTGTAAGGTTAAGTGAATTGGCTGTACTTAGCATAGAATTATGATCGGGCTCGCGCAATGGACTTGGAGAAATTATGTCGAACATTTTGTGATGCAAAGAGACGAAGGGGATTAATGATCATTTAGAAGACTATTAATGTTAAGGTAAATAGTATACAAATGTTGTATTGTTTATAAGTAAAGTTTTTGCTTTACTTTACCCAATAACAGTAATGTGAATAGTGTTTTAAAAATGCGCTATCTCTTATATTTATCACCTGCTAATTATTATATATATATATATATATATATATATCATATATAATTATATATATATATAAATATATATATATATATTATATATATATATAATTATATATATATATATAATATATATTATATATATATATATATATTATATATATAATTATAATATATATAATAAATTATATATTATAATATATATATATTAATTATTTATAAAAGTTAATTATTTTTATATTATATATATAATATATATTATATATATATATATATATATTATATATATATAATATATATATATATTATATATATATATTTATATATATATAATATATCATATATATAACCTTCTTTCATCGTAATCACTCTGGGTTTCTTTTGTAATTGTTGATGATGATTTTTCTTTGATATGAACAAGAAAACTTTTTTGTCATTCAAGTTCCAAAAACTCTATTCCCCCCGTCCATGACTAAAGGGGGAGCACAAAATAAAGCGGGGGGGGGCGCAAACTGACTTAGTACGCCACTGAGCGACTCTGGTTCCAGGTTCCGGCAAAGGTTTCTGCAAGATTTTGAAAAATTGTTCAGCAACTCTTCTGCCAATTATATTAATAAAATAAAAAATATTGAAAAAAAATTATAACAGAATCTGCTATTACTTGACTGAGTTTAAAGCCGGAACCGGTTGGAGGCTTGCGTAAAAAAAAAATATTACATTCTCTATGAATTGTAAACAAAATATTTTTGAAGCCCCAACCTTGGAGTGCAATTTTTAGTTCAGACACCTCTCTAATAAGAATTTCTGTATCTAGAAAACCTATTTAAACTTCCAAAAAATAAACACACCATGATGTGCAGGAGGAATTTTTCAACTAATTTAGATAATAAAAAAAGGTGAAAATTTTGAGTTTGCTTTCAAAAAGATGGGGTTCTTAGGATGGTGTCTCGCCTTAATCATTACTTTAATCGCTTAATCAATGGATCACGCATGACATGGGTGGGGTGAGAGTGTGGGCATGTGTTGGAATGCAACTAATAGATATTAAAAAAAAAAAAAGAATAAAAATTTAGTAGAAAACAAATTATTAAGCAAAAAAATATATACTTTATTGACCATAAAAAAGTAAGTGCACAAAGCAAATGCTCATGTGAGGGGGTGCTGGTGTGGGTTTTTTGCTGTACTGCTATATGCATCTATTGCTTTAAGGTGCAAAAAAAGTGCATATTTTTAATAAAAAATTAATTTTTTTAGTAAAAACATACAGTTTTTAATAATATTTTGAATATACGGTATTATAAAATAAAACAAAATATAGATGTAAACGACAAGTTTTAAATAAATAAA
>JABUQX010075171.1:0-5000 GCA_015478945.1 Trachelipus rathkii | reverse complement strand
TTTTTATAAAGTTTAACACCACTTTGTATTTTTCTGTTTCAAGTAATCCATTTCTGTACCTATGAAACAAGCTATTTATTTTATACTTAAACTTTCTTATTTTTTATTATTTATACAAAACCCTTGTTCACTGTTAAATTTTTGTAATAAAAACATTTTTTTCTACCTTAAAGCTATAACTCAATAAGGCAGTAGCGCAAATAGCCCCAGAGGGACCCTCCCCTCACCCTGGCTATGCGCTTTGTCTTTACGGCTTTATTGCCTTACTGTGGGGTTTTACTGTTTCAAGTCCTATCCGAAACACACATTCTGGTGAAAAAATAACTTCATTAAACTTTGGAATATATATATATATATATATATATTATATATATATATATAACAATTATATATATATATAATATAATATATATATATATATATATATATATATATATATATATATATATATATATATATATATATATAGAGAGAGAGAGAGAGAGAGAGAGAGATATGAAAAGTCTTTTTACTCATGATGAAAAAAAAATTTTATTACACAATTACTATATTAGTAAAATTTACAAATGCGTATACATGTATAAATAAAACTTTCACCTCCAACCGCAAACATCCTGATGGTCCCTACATGGAAATGTAACATATTTCCCAGATTCTTATAGTTGTTACTATATAATTTATTATCCTCTTCTTTGAATGTTCATCAAGATCTTGATCGGTTAAAGTACGTATCTTGGAAGAAATTTTTAGATGGATAGGGAGTGGTATCTTCATTTTAAATCGTTCCACATTGACTATAAATGTTTTAAACACATTGCTTGTTTCCATAATTTTCTCTATATGTCCATCCAGTATAGGTACCATATTATTATTATTATACTTTAATGTTATATCGAAGTATGTAATCTCGTGTCCCTCTTTCTTAGCAGCTGATGCTCTTATTCTGTAACCATAGACATCATCAGATGCATATACAATGCGGATTTTTGATGGATCACGTGGAGTGTAAGGATGCCTAGTCGAAAAATCTGAATTATAATTGACACATGTATACCAGGTTTTTAAAATAAACCAGCACCTTTGAATATATGTTATAAGTCCCATAGCTATACCTTTTTAAATGTATTACAAACACAGCTATGGTTACGATGGTTGGTTCTCAACTGAATATCATATCCATAGGCTTGTAACCAGCAACCTTTAAATTCGTGACGTCATAAACATGAATTTTCCTGAAAACTTTATCTTTTCAGCTTTATATATAGCAGATGTGAATATTCATGAATCATAAACTCTGAATATATCATATGATATATATATATATTATTTATATTATATATATATATAATATATATATATATATATATATATATATATATATATATATATATATATATATATATATATATATATTATATTAATTTTTATTTAAATATATAAAAATATATATATATATATATATATATATAATATATATATATATATATATTATATATAAATATTTATAGAGATAAAAAAATAAATTATTATAAATATATATATACTAATATAGTTATAGTTAAATATAAAAATAATTGTTTATAAAGGTAGGTAAAATCAGAGTTATGTTCATTTTATGTTAATTTAATTAACATAATTTAGAAACTATATAGTCATTTACATACAAATTTTTAGCATCAAATATATTTACAAATTCATTAAAACACATATTTTTTAAAAAACATATAATAAAATAAATACAATAAACTCCACATAAATTAGAGTATGATGGCTGAACAGGGTAAGACATAGTTTTTATATAATTTACATTATTATATTTAAAAAAATGAAAGGATATATTGATTATTCAATATAAATTTTAAATCCAAAGAATGTTAACTTTGCTAAGTTATAAATAATACCAAACTCAACAAAATTGAACATATACTTCTTGGAAAAAATATTTAAAATAATAAACTGATTAACACTAATAAGGAAATATAAAGTGTCTTACCTTATAAATAATTACGGCAACTTTAATATGCATAGGACCTACCAATTTATTACCCAAAACAGCTCCTGGCCAGGCTCTACCTCGAAATAATAAATCATAATTACAGAGATCCCTTGCATTGAATCACAAGATAGGAGCAATTAATGATGGTAGTTTCAAAAATTAATTTGACTTTCAGAACGATATTGCACTGTTCTTTATTTTTAACTTAAGGAATTTCAATTAGAGAAAAGTATTTCATAAATATTTCCCAACATAAACTAGGTTGGGATTATAGTATTATAGTCTAATTAAAGTAGAACTTGCACTTTTATATGTTTAACAATTTAAAAGTTGCATATAAACAAATACAACTTTTTGAACGATGGTCACAAGTACTAACTTTTTCAGCCTTGTTTTTTATAATATTATGATCAAGAAAGGAGGATGCGCGATACATATGCGCCTTGCTCAATTGGTTAAATATTACAGGGAAACAATTGAATAACGTTTCTACTAAAAATTAAAGTATAATTATTTTAAAAAATAAATAAAAGTTAATAAATAAATTCGAACAACAAAACAAATAACACCAAAATTTTTGAATAATAATTTTATTACATTAAAATCACCAAATACAAAGAGAATAGAATAATCGTTCAACAATAACAAGTGTCCTCCTGTCTGTAATGTGCGATGTGAAGTGTTGAACACGAAACCAGTATCCTTCTCTAGTTTTACAGATCCTACTTCATTAATAGCGAAGACTCCTATAAATCGAGGTTCGTTTTTAAACACAGTTTTTATTTCTTCTTCATTCATCTTTAATAAATTCAAAATCACGTTGCGTACTCTGTAATTTCAATGAGCTTGAGATGTTCAGATAAACCAGACCAGTGATTGGTGATTGTTAGACTCCACTAAAGGAGGGAGACTTAACCCTAATGTCCCCTTTCTCAAAATGTTTAATTGTATAGGCGTTACAAGCTGAAAGGTCAGCGGTGAGATCGTAAGCATATAAATTACTATCTTAAGCGTATCTCAAGATCATCCCTGTCCCGCTGTCATGCATTAACAGTGTAGCTATAAGATCGAAAAAGGTACGTAACATAGAGATGCGACCATTGTTATAACATTCATAGTCCCGACGTTAAGTTGACCGTACATGTAGACTGATACCTCTAAGTTCGAAATGGGTAAATTTAAAGGCAGATTTTTATAATTTCCTGAGTATGCTTCATGTTCAACAATGCCTATTATTACTTTCGAGGCAGATTACCATTCACAATTGTTAGGGATATTGATACTCGATAATCCCTGGTAAAGTTAAACAACTTTGTTTCCACTCGTTTGATATAGGATACTTTGCTGTAGTGTTCAAGAGAGATTTTTCGATTCCAAATGTCTCTTGGGGTAGTTAATTTCACTTTTCTAACAATAGAGATTAGGCTTGATCTGAACAATTGTAAACAGTTCAGGACAATACAGCCGTTGCAGGCAGGTTCACTTTCTATTTTAGAGGAATTTAGATTTGAACGGAGTTAATCGAATTCTAAGTATCTAAGGGCTGGTAGAAAAGTCTTTCTTGAAGAAAGATGTCACCGTTTTAAAACTTGCGTCGTAAAATTCATGTGTTTGTTCCTTTGTGAGTTTTACAGCTTTATTCTATATGTGGAAGGCCTCCGTCTTTGAAACTATAAAAAACCACATGATTGGAGATGAGACTGTTTAGCATCGTCGGAATAATTTAATAAATGTTCTATATAACTTCTAATAGCGATACATTTGCAGGTGATGACACCTAATGGAAGTTTCATTGAGATTAGCACTTCAATCTGATTATTAAAACAGATACAGGAAATTGGATTCTGTGTATACTATTGTATCGTTCAGATGGATGGAAGGTCTGTACATCGGGCCGTCATTTCGTTTTTCAGATATAAAAAACACGTTTGGAATGGATCTAAATAACTATCCGAAGTACCTGTTATATTGAACTCGAGAGGACATCGGTGTTGGTAATGGAATGTATGTGGTTGATTGCTGATGAAAATTGGTTTCAGTTACACTAATCTGGGTGGGGTTCATAGAGAAGAGATCCAGTTCACTCTTACAGCAGTCTGAACTAGAAGGATGGAGGAAATGCATCTTGTATGTGGGGGTGCTGACCGTATAATGAGCGGTTCGGTGGTTTAGCTTTTCTTATATTCGGTCACAGTATGATGATGATGTTTATGTAAAAGATGACATTAGTAATTAAATAGCAAATACATCAATGCATTTTTTGTTTTGAGGTCTTTTAGTCTTAACCTTTTTCTTAACGCATATTTTCATACGTTTTTTACCTTGACCCGTCATCTTGCGTCTTATTTTGCGCTTTACATCATCCAACATCTCATCTGAAACATCTGTAATTCGCCTTTTTAAGGACTCGCGAGGGTTAGCTCCTGCGGCTATATCCTGTAACGTATGCATCCCTGTTCGTATAGCTTTTTTACCTATATATTCACCTCCTCTTATAAAGAGGCATTGCACTTCTCCATAATTTAGAGAAAAATCCACCCAGTCCATACCCTTTTTGTAATTTTGTTCCAACGAATACCCTATCGTTATACATTATTAACGGAGCTTCTATCAGGCACTATCTTTACACTGTGAGAGTAAGTTAATGAATGAATAAATATAACTAACTACATCACTTATATATAATCTTACACCTATCCTTATTTCTAGAAGGTTTTCTAACAGCATATATGGAAGATTTTCTACTCTGTTAAAAAATAGTCCATCATGTTATAGTTAAAGTGTCTGCTTCTTTCTAATATGAACTTTACACAATAGTGTCCCGTCTGTGAATGCGGTCTACCTTCGACATCCTTTATATGCATTCGCACAGACCCTAAATGTGAACAACTGAGAGGTAAGTAATGAACATTAGGAAAAGATATAACCTTTCCCTTTTTAGGAAAATGAACCACCCTTAATAAGGGGGCTTTAGTATTCCCTACATACTGATGGTCAACTATGT
>JABUQX010075170.1:0-17500 GCA_015478945.1 Trachelipus rathkii | reverse complement strand
GAGTGCCCTATCTCTTTCTATTAGGTATTACAACGGCAGGATGCTCCGAGAATTGCCATCTCGCCATTCCTCCACCACTGCGTCGCCCTCGTTACACAAGAGATGCCTTGTCTCTCATGAAAATTGTTGTGAATATTGAGAGACTAAGGACATCACTCGTATATGGTACCTCCTTTTTCAGCCACATCTTGTTTTGTGGAACTCACTTGCCTGTCTTTTATTTTTCCCCGCAATATTTAATCTTCCTCTATTTAAGTCCCGCATTGCGACCCACCTTGAAGGGGAATTGCGGTTTAGGCAAGGGTCACAGGTGGGGGTTTACTTTCCATTTTATTTTAATTTTATATTTTTTCTTATGTAATTTTTATTTATTTATTTATTTATTATTTTATTTTTTGCCCCTCCTTTTGAAAAGGGGCATTGCCCGTGAGTGGTGGTATTCATGTAAAAAAAAAAAAAAAAAAAAATCTAACTTTTTTACTTAAAATAAACTTTTTTTTAAGTTTCTTCGATTTTTTCTTGCTTATTATGCAATTTCTTATATATATATATATTATATATATTATATATATATATATATTTATATTATATATATATATACTATATATATATATATATATATATTATATAATATTATATAATATATTATATATATATAATATATATATATATATATATATATATATATATTATATTTATATATTACAAATTGATAAGTTATTTTTGAATCATCGGAGACGTCCAGAGGGCATTCTTCTGTCCTGTATATAGTATCTGTTCAAATCACATCCCATTTCTATATGAATGTTTAATTCAGGTCTTCAAAATTTCACCTCATGCAGGCGTATACCTCTTAAAGGGCAAGTCATGGGTCCGCAAGGGAAATTATGGACTTCAAAAATTGCAGTTAATCATTTCTAATTTCTGCTAATTAGTTTTTTTGATGTGCTTCTAACAGCTGAATATCAAAGGGAACGCCTTCAATTCCGTGGGGATTAATTAGATCTTTGGCAAGCCCGCCAAATGTTATCGGAATACTGAGAGTTTTAGCGAGAAGAATACAGTCAAAGAGAAGGCTACGCGTTGTAAAAGCATACACTAGTTGCTTCAAAGCCAATATGAAAAAGAAAACATTAAAACTCTTTAGGAAAAAATGAATAAGTTTATAGTACGTTAGTAATTAGTATTACTACTTCATTATCTATAGGATTGATCTATCTTTTTCAGTTCTAACTAAATAACCCCTTTTAAAAACGTCTTGATTATTGGGCAAAAATTAAAAAGTTTCATTTTTTTTATATTTCTCAAGATTGGAGTATTACGCTTATTATTATTATATATATATATATATATTTATTGTTATATATATATATATATTATAATATAATATAATACTAATATATATATGTATATTATGATAATATATATATTATATATATGATTTATCTTCAGTTTTTCTACTAATAAACCTTAAAAAACGTGGTTTGGCAAAAATAAAAGTTTTATTTTTTCTTTATATCTCGAAGATTTAGTGTATACGCCCATATATATTATATATATATTATATATTTTTTTTAATTTAATACTATATATAATATATATATATATATATTATTATATATATATTATATATATATAATATATATATATATAATATATTAATGTATAAAAATATTAATAATATATTATACATATATTATATATATATATAATATTATTTATTAATATATACAATATATATATATATATATATATATAGTATTTATATAATATTTATATATATAATATATATATTATATATATTATATATATATATATATATGTATTCTAAAATAAAAATAAAAAGTAAGTAATAAAAAATTTCAAAAAATAACAATTTAATACTTTAGGAAAAATTAATAAAAAAAACTTTTTATTCAAAACTTACAAAATTCCTAAATTAAAAAAATTATTTTCTTTAGGTTTGTTATAAAATTTGATTTTTTATACGAAAACAAGAGAAACTTCTGAAGAATTATAATACAAAAAACGAAAAAATTTTGTCAGGTTGAAAATTTCAGTAACCTAAAAAAAATATATATATATAATATATATATAATATACTATATATATATATATAATTATTATATATATATTAATATATTTTTACAAAATACGCAAACCAACAATAGACACTTACAAGTCAAATACATCATACGCCTACACGAACTACCACATCACAACAAACAATACCACCCTAACCACTACAACAAATATAATAGACAAAACACACTCACAACGCAACTACTTCAACTGCCAACAAGTTAATTACACACTACGTAATCAACTCTGCGAACAAACCATTAGCTGTAGTACGTAAAGTATGTAGACACGTAAACGAAAATTATTATTATGATATATATATTATATTATATATATTATATATATTATATGCAAAAGTCCAGTTTCTGTTCAGTAAAAAACTAGAAAATTCTGCAGGATCGACTCACTTTTTTCCAGGTCACCAGTATGATTTGGATATAAATATATATATATTATTATATCATATATATATATATATATAATATATATATATATATATATATATATATATATATATCTTATTACTATATAATTATAGGCAAAAGTCCGGTATTCTGTTCAAGTAGAAACAGAACAGTTAGAAATCTGCGAGATCGCTCAGCGCTTCGCCCGTTAACCAATTATGTTTTGAATAATATATAGTATATATAATATATATATATATATATATAATATATATTAGTATAATATATATATATAATATAATAATATATTAATATATATATATATATATAACTATATATATATATAGTATATATATATTGCTGCCGCTGTTCTTTTCAGCCACTTCCTCATTTTCCCTGTTTTTTTCTTAATTGCTTTTTTCACTTCTTCGTTCCACCATGGTGTACGTCTCTTCCTAGAACCTAGAACTTCCCTGATGACATCCTGCAAGTCTTCGTTTTCTTCTCCATTCCTCAGGGTTTCCTGCATTTCCCGTTCATAATTTTGTCTCGTTTCTTGTTCTGCTAACTTTCCTTCCCACTCTGAATCACTGCCCTCTTCTGCATCTTTTGAACTCTTCCCTCCCCTCTTATCTTCATATCCGCCACCAACTGTCTATGATCCGAATCCAAGGACACTTGTTCCGTTACCTGATTCCATCTATACCTCGTTAAGATATGAGACTCTCTATGCTTGAAAAACGTGTTCATTATTTTTAGATCGTTTCTCACACAAAGATCGATAAACTCCTCTCCCTCCATGTTTCTTGTCTCCTCTCCAAATGGGTCCCAATCCTCTCTCCATCATTCTTCTCTTTCCTACTCTATCGTTGAAATCTCCCATCAACACGCACCTCTCCCCCTCCTCCTCCATCCCCACCTTTCTTCACATCAATTCCGCTTATAATCAGTTTATTTCTTCCTCTGAGTGTCCCTAGTTGTGGTTTCAATATACCTGGAATATCTATCATTTTTATCACAGCCTATCTGAACCGCAATCATCAACCTTATCATTTATAATTTTTATCTCTGTATATAGGTGACAGTCTTGGTCCCACTATAATTCCGACACCATGCTTTCTTATTCCTTCTCTCACTCCACTATACATCAGAACAAATCCTTCTCCCATCTATTTACCATCTCCACCATCCCAAACATATCTATCTTCCTCTCTTTCATGATATCTATTATCTTCTCCTCTTTTTCTCCATTGGTACCCACATTTATCGTGGCACACCTATATTCTAGAAAGTGTTTTCTCGAATTCCATAGTCCGTAAATCTCGCCCGAAGTCGATCGTCAAAGTTCTAGTCCGGCAGTTCCGCAGGCTCGCGCTGGAGTTCTGCAAGCAGTTTATTTCGGGAAGCGGCTTGCTAGGCCTATCCTTCCCTAGCCATAGCTCCTTTAGCCGAGGACACCTCCTGGTGTCCTCGTTGCCCGGGTTGCACGACGGGGAAGCGGAGTATGGACTTTGCATATATATATATATATATATATTACTATATAATATATATATTATATATATTAGTATATACTATATTTATAATATATATATATATATATTCATATATATATAATATATTATATATATATATATATATATATATATATATATAATATATATATATGTAATATTATATATATATATTTCTCTTTTCAGAGAATTTATGTATATTTATTATTCAATAATAAAAAAGCTATCAGATACTTCTATACATAACTTTAAATTAATTGATTAAGTTTAATATCCTTAGAAAAAAATCTGTTCAAACTAAGCTTAAAATCGGAAAACACCTCTGTACTTGATATTTTAACTCGCTCTGAAGGATAAAAACTTACATTGCCATAGTTAACATAGTTGAGGAAAGAAGTCAGTTTGAATCATGCATAAAAGAGTTTACCGAACCATTAGTTACCCGTGGGGGTACACAATACATCTACTGGATCTTTTAAATTAATGCGACATTTAAAACACTATCATCCAGACATTGCTACCATTGTTAAAAAGAAAGGTGAGGCAAAAGCTGTTCAGGATAAACCTTTATTTTCAACAAACTCACTAAGTGGGATACTTTTTCAAATGTAAAAGCTCCTGTTCTGTCTATTGTCAAGTGAAAAATTCAAAATAGAATTGATTGTAATGGTTGTTAAAGATAGTGACCTATTAGTTTTTATTTGCAAAAATATATATATATTTAACTATTGATTGAGTATAACTCTTGATTTAGAATATTTTGTCATTTCTCTTTTTAGGTAGGGCATAATGTGAAGCAAATTTGTAATAATTTTAACTCGATCTTTATAGAGGTTTCTCACTTTTTTATGTCAAATGAAAATGTAAATGAATAATAAAAAACTTAAAGTAGTAACTAATTTTATAATTATTTAGTTTGAACATTTTTCTTATAATGTTAAAATTTTAACATTTAATAATTAAATATAAAATCGAATTAGAATTTCAATGCAAATATAATAGATGAAGATTAAAGAAACATGTCTTTCGAAACAAGCATTATATATTTAAACTATATTTAAGAAATTTAAGAAATTCAAAAAGCAATTACCTCCCCTTTGTTACATGCTAAATTTGCATTATAAACAGTAAAAGAAAATTACACCTTTTCACATAAAGGTTTCTTATCAGACATAATTACAACTAAGGGTTTTCTTAGCACCGGAATTTTATACACCGCACAACACGGGAGTGAGCACACCATGCACTTCATCATACCATCAGTCATTTTTTCTCTTTTCTCCACTCCTTTATATTTAAATGTGTACAGAACCGTATCACACCACATTGAGACACTGGAATTGTTAAAAACACTCATCTGGACACTAGAATTGTGTGTCGCCTCGCACCGCACTACACTGCACCTTCCTCTTTGCGTTTACCAACCTCACTTATGACTTAGTTTACACTTCATGAGAACACGTTTTTATGCCGAGAATGTCAAAGACTATAAATCTATAATAGGGTAACGTAACTCGTATTGCGTGTAACACGTTTCAACCCATTACATAATTACAAGAAGGCTGTTGAAGATGACAAATGTTTTTTTAAAATCATACTTTTTCACTTGTTAAAACTTATCCCCTTTCGATATTTAAGTAAAATTGATTTTTTTTTAAATAAAAAAATAAAAAACAAGAAAAAGTTGAAAAACAATTTTAGCTTTTCAAAACAAGTTGCATCGTTTCAAGGAGAAAGATTTTCAGCAAAATTGCGAATTAGATACTTCTAGGCAAGTTTGGACTCTTATTTTACATCCCACCAAAGGCCAGCCTTAAGATTAGACGACACCTCTATCTTTAAAGCTATGATAGCTACATAAAAACTGAATACATTTTTGAATTCAACGAACATTTTAATGCCGAAAAAGAAAATAAATATTTTAATAATTGCTAATAAAATAATTTAATTATTAATAAATTAATTAAAACAATACGCCTGAATAACCTCTTACGCCTGGCATTCTAGCACTTTTCTGGCAGCAAGACTCCTCCTCCTAGCTGCACAGAGAGAGAGAGAGAGAGAGGAGAAGAGAGAGAGAGAGAGAGAGAGAGAGAGAGAGAGAGAGAGAGAGAGAGAGAGAGAGAGAGAGAGAGAGAGAGAGACTTTTTAATTGTCAATAAAAAACCGTTTTTATTCATGTTTCGCCGGTTTATATATATATATATATATATATATATATATATTATATATATAATATATATATTATATATATATTATACTTATATATATATATATATATATATATATATATATATATGAGAGAGAGTAGTTTACAACAGTAGGTTACTTTAGGTTAGGTTATATTACTTAGGTTAGGTTAGGTTAAGTTAGGTTAGGTTAGATTAGGTTAGGTTAGGTTAGGTTTGGTTAGGTTTGGTTAGGTTTGGTTAGGTTTGGTTGTTAGGTTACGTTATGTTAAGTTATGTTAACCTATTTTTCGTTAGGTTATTAACTGATAAGTGAATAACATCTTTCTTCTTTAAACAATTGTAGCATTTCCACTGATCTGTTATAATTGTTGTTTTTGACTTTATGTATGTCTATTACTTTCATTACCATTTCACTAATCCTGCTCATTACATTTACCTGATCCTCTTTCTATAAATGCTATGACCAATCGACTTTTCAACATTCGTCCTCTTTTATATTTTCGTTTACCAAAAATTATATTTCAATTGCAACTTATCGTACACTATATCATATTTATTATAATATACTTTATTTTTTTTATCGCCTTTCATTTTATTTCTTCATCATATTCCGGCATTAAAATGTACGCTGATTTCAAAAATGTATTCAGTTTTTATGTAGATATTATAGTGTTTCAGATACGTGTGTCGGCTAATCTGAAAGCTGACCCCCACCAAATGGGTTTTCTCCTTTTTTGCATAAAGTTAATTAATCGTCAATCATGCCTTCATTGCAACAAATTAGATGTTTTTTTTATTTCCGCATTGGAAACTCAGTGCAAAACAGTCGGAAAGAGTAATCGATCATTTCCCATTACTAATATATATATATATATATATATATATATTATAATATTATTATATATTATATATATTATTATATATATATATATATATATATATATATATATATATATATATATATATATATATATATATATATATATATATATATATATATATAGTAGAGAGAGAGAGAGAGAGAGAGAGAGAGAGAGAGAGCATCGTTCCTCAAAAAAGTAGTTCCGTTATCGTTACTCCGTTACTCGGAAAAAGTAGTTCCGTTATGCATCTATTGGTTTCTTTTTTGAAAGGAAAAGTAACGAAGTGCCTTACTCCGTTACTTTTAGCTTTAGACTATGACATTAATTACGGTATCTTGGGTAATTTATTGGTTTGTGTATATTAAATTTTCAACATTATCATTATTATTAAAAAACATACCCTCATGTAAGACCATAGCGCACTCAAAACTTGGTTCCTTTACATCCACCAACTATTTAATTGCACCAACCACCTTCCTGTCATTCACAACTTTCCTACTACACTCTGCATCATCCGTTCCCTTTCCATCCAACATATATATACTAAATATTTAAACTCAGACACTTGTTACAGCTTTTCAACATCTAACACAACTTCACACCAAGGACTGTCCTCACTCACAACCATAACCTTACTCTTACCTACGTTTACCTTCAAACATCTCCTTTTACACACCCTACCAAATCTCTCTACCAATCCTCTCAAACACTCTTCAGATTCGCCACAGAAAACCAAATCATCCGCATATAATAGGTAGGACACCCTCCACTCTCTTCCATTCTCCATCTTTCTAAAACCATCTCCTGCCACCCCCACTTCTAATTCTTTCATAACCCCATTCATATACAAATTGAATAACCAAGAAGACAGCACATCCCTGCCTTATTCCTCTATTAATATTAAAACAATCACTTTCAACTCTATTAATTCTTACTTACGCCTCACTATCGTCATACATTCTTTTGATTTAATTCAGAAGCTTGCCACCAACACCATATATCAATAACACCTGCCATAGAGCTTCCCTATTAATCATATCTTACGCCAGTTTGCAAATCCAAAAGACCTAAATACAATTTATTCTGTCTTCTCCCTCATTTTCTCAATCATTTGTTTCAATGTAAAGATTTGATCCGCATATCTTGTACCACTTCTAAACGCACCTTGTTCTTCACAATCAGTCCTTCAGTCATTAGACGCATTCTTTCGAACAAAATACCAGTATATATCTTCCCTACTACACTTAATTAACTAATTCCCCAATAATTTCTACAGTTACCCTTATCTCCCTTACCCGTATATAAGGGTACTATTACTGTTCTCTTCCAATCCTTCGGAAGTATACCCTCCATAAACGCTTTATTACATAACTTAAAGATCAAATCAATCACCATCTCTCCTCCGTTCTTGATCATTTCACCGGTAATTTCATCTATACCTGCATATTTACCATTCTTCAACTTTCTCGCTCTACACATTACCTCCTCCTTACAATGACCTCAATCCCCAAAATACCTATTCCTTCTTGCACCATCAAACCTCAACACATTCTCAATTTCACCTCTTCATTACTGCCAATTTATGCAGATTTTCGAAGTGTTCCCACCACACTAGTCACATTCATTTTCATCAGTTACCAAAGCACCATCCCTATTCATTTTATTTATACTTATTCCCCTATAATATATATATTTATATATATATTTATATAGTATATATATATATATATATATATATATATATATATATATATAATATATATATATATATATATATATATATATATATACATATATATATATATGTTTATATTATTATATATATATATAAATTTATATACCTATATATATATATATATATATAAATATATATATATATATATATATATATATATATATTATATATATATAAATATATATATATATATATATATATATATATATATAAATATAAATAATATTATATAATATATATATATATATATAATATAATATATATATATATATAAATATTATATATATTATAATATATATCATAATATATTATATATATATATATATATATATTATATATATATATATGTATATATATATAATATATATATATAATATTAATATATTATAAATTATATATATATATATATATATTATATATATATATATATATATAATATAATATATATATATATATATATATATATATTATATATATATATATATATATATATATATATATATATATTATAAAAGGATTTTTAGTTTGACCGGGGTGGTCAATTGGCTATCAATATTCAAAGAAAGTCGAACAAAATGTAACGGACTAAAAAGTAACGGAGGAAAAAATAACGGAAGTTATTCGGTGCGTTACATGAAAGAAAAAGTAACGAGTTCGTTACTTCCGTTACTCAAAAAACTAATTTCTTTAGTAACGGAGTAACGGATATATATATATATATATATATATATATTATATATATATATATATATATATATATTAATATATATATATATATATTATATATATATATATATATACTATATTTGTGTGTGTAATATAGTGCAATGTATTTATACTAGCTGTATAAATATGATATATATATATATTCAAAAATGTAATAATAAAATAGTTACTGTCTGCTTTTTAAAAATGAAATATATATTAAAATAATAGGAAAAATTTATTAAATTAATCATTTATTGTTAAAAGTTAAAAATTTCTTTAGTATTAAATAAGTCTTTAGCATTGTCATTCATATTTGATTTTTATTACAAAATGCAAATATTCAATATGAAAATTGTTTACTATCCATTGTTTCATTTTGGAAGGCGAATTAGAGTAGCCTTAATTTTTTTTATAAAAAAAAAAATGTCCTTCTCTAGGAATGTCACAACCTGTCAGTGGGACCCATCGAGAAAGGTCCTTGGGTTTCACGGGCCTAACGGCTAAATCCGCTGGCTGGCCAGACCTATCGCAGATGCCGAAAAGTTTTCCCATTAGAAGCAAAGCATGCTACCAATGTACTCATTAACGTCTGAGTGGTACGAAGCTAGAGTTAGAGAATAGCTCACATTCTCTCACTCCACCATATCTCGAACCCTGGCCCTCTCGCTTGCTAGGCGAGTGCTTTACCTCTGAGCTAAGAGCGCTCCTTATATATATATATATATATATATATATATAATATATATATATATATATATATATATATATATATATAATATATATATATATATATATATATATATATATATATATATATATATATATTATTAAATATATATATATATATATATATATAAATATATTATATATATATATATTTTAAGATAGAATATAATATATATATATATATATATATATATATATATATATATATATATATATATATATATATATATATATATATATATATATATATATATATATAATATATATATATATATTATCAAAAACTCTGTCTTTTTTTGATAGTAGCAGCTCTTTTCGCTACCTGTCTATTATTTAGTTTCCTTGCACTAAATATACTTAAAAATATAAATTCTATTTACCTTAAATGTTCTTCCGGGTGTAGGCAGGAAACTTCAATCTTTGAAAAGGCTTCTCTTCAATATCAAGGACATTTTAATCCTTATAAAGTAACTTAAGAATTGCATTAAGCTAGTAAGTTTGATAGTTTAAATTTACCGGCTTACTAATGCCGTGACCGTAAAAACAATTATTTATTATGAATTGCCGTGATCTTTGTCAATAAATAATAATTTGCACAATACTGCATACAATTATTAATAAAATGAACCACAACTTATTGGACAGTTACAGAACACTGAATACTGCATACGTGTTACTTACTTTACTGTATACAGAATATTGGAATACACAATACTGCGTACATACTGACAGAATACCAGAAATATTACTGAATTTAAAATGAATATTTTCCTATACTGGCCTCGATCGGGTCACATGACTCGCCGCGGAGGAATTTTACTACAATATTTAAGTCTTATTTTTACTATACTTCTATTGATACTGTGGTCTAGAAATTAAGAACAAAAAATTTATATTTTCAAGAACAATTTTTCACACACTCCGGGCAGAGGGTTAGTCCAAACATTAGAATCAATAAACTTCTCTTTGTGTTTACTTAAGCTGTGTGCCAACGCTTCCTTTAATGGTATTATATTTTTTTACTTTTTCTTTTTTATTTAAAAAACCTTAAATATGACTTAAATTACCCTATTACCCTTATTCTAACTTAATATTACCTTAAACCTAAATTTTCTAATGTATATATGCAATTTATTATAAATTAGATAAATTGTCTTTTATAAACTGCTTTTGTTTAAGAGCAGCTTTTCTCTGAGGTCTTTTAGTTTTGGCATCACTATTATTATTATTATTATTATTATTATTATTACTATTTACTTCAGAAGGACCAGGTTTGTTGCTGTTGTCATCCTGTACATGTGTTGAAGGTGTAAGTGATACATTTGATACATTATAACTACTACCACCTCCTCTATATTGCTGATGGAATGCAGTCCTACTTCACCAGAACCTGTTTTTAATTTTACAGATCTTATATTGTTGTCGTGACCCATTATCACATCCAACACCCTACCCAATTTCCAAAATGGACGTGGTTTAGTGATGTCCTTTATTAGCACCATATCACCCCCTTTACCTTATTTTCCCAGATACCCTGAAACAAGTTTCTAGACCGTTCCCTGAGACTTAGTAGATATTCCTCATGCCACAAACGCCAAAACTCTTCATAGAGTTCGTTTTGCTTTTTGAGGGTAGAATCCAGTACCTCTTTGTTGGGTGCACTGCTCATTTGATATTCTATTGTATCAAAATTACTTTTAAATATTAAATTACTATAATACATTACTTTTAAAAAACAATTGGGCATTATTGCCTCCAACTCAGAGGTACCAGATCTAAAGGTTAGGGGTCTGGAATTGATAGCATTTTCTATGTCAGACAAGGTAGTTAAAAGTTCAAAATAGGTTACTTTACTCTTTCCTACAACTTTATACAGACACTGTTTCATTACCTTTATTAACCTCTCCCAATGACTGCCTTGCCATGGAGAGAAGAGGTTTATTTTTACATGTTTGATCTGATTTTTATCAAACTCTTCCTTGAAAGCATTGGTATTAAAGGACTCTTCAATTATTTTGCCTCCCTTATTGAAATAGAATGCATTATCGGTATATAAGTAGGAAGGTATAATAAATTTATTACAAAACCTTTTAAAAGCTAAAAGAAAGTCAGATGTGTTCATAGAAGGTACTAGTTCTAAATATACAGCTCTGATGTTTAAACATGTGAAAATTATGATGTACATTTTCTCTAACTTTGAGGTGTTGTTTTTGACATATACATGAGAGGTGAAAAAATACCTAATCAATGGAAGTTTTTATTGAGATTCATTGGTGTTCTAGTATGTCAGTGAAACGTGACGGTACCTGTAAAAAAGTATTATACTTCTTACATGTAACGCATTCTAACAACACTGATCTTACTGCAGCTCTACCCATAGGTATCCACACTCCTTGATTTCTGATGTAATTAAGAGTGGTACCAATCCCCAGGTGCTTTACTTGTTCATGGGCATATTTAATAAACAGTAATGTAAAGCTATGATTTCTACCCATTACAATTGGATTAGCTTGTTCGTAGCTAATATAAAGAGCCTTATTAATTCTGCCCTTGTTTCTTAAATAGCCTTTTTCATCAAGGAAAAGATTCAAGTTCAAAACCAAGGGGGTAATTTGTGAGTCTTTCAAGGAAGTTACTTTAACCTTCTGTTTATATTCTTGCAAAAATTTCAGTAGCAAAGGATTGAATTTGATTTATTTTTAGCCAATATCTTACAGACTTTTGTTGGTAATCCACATTTACTTTAACTTTATTAAGATATTTAAAAATCCAGGCAGTGATTCTTAAGACTTTCCTATAACATGAATATTTACTTATATCTAAAATACTAATACTTGTACTATCAACTATATTTATATTTACCATTAATAGAGGTAAGGACTCTTGTGGAACACTCAACATTGGATACTTTGGCCAACTATCTAAATCATTTGTTAACCATACTGGACCATGATACCACAGAGCAAAAATTTCTTTATACTTTTTAAAAGTTAAACCCATAGTTTAAAAATCACCAGGGTTTTCAGCCGTATTTACATATTTATAGTACACAGTTACTTTGTACTTGTTACTGATGGAAGTGATTAACCCATCCATTTCATTTATTATATTCTTTAAAAACTTCGATTTTACTTTGGTTTGTCTGGTTAGTAACCAGCTCAATACCATTTGAGAATCCACAGCAATATTAATGAATTCAAAATATATATTACTGTATGCTTCCAGAATATTTAGTAAGCATTTCAAAGCCAAAATAACCCATATCAGCTCCAGGGAATGGACACTTAACTCCCTAGGTTTATTAGCAGAAGCCACTTTGGCCTTGGAAAATATAAAGGAGCTTTTGTTATTATCGTCCACTCCAGAACATACAAAACCATAAACACTATCAGAACTGTCACAAAAAAAGATGCAAGTCATGCTTATTCCCTTCAGAAAGAGCCCTCCTAGGTATTGCTATCTTATCCAGATGGTCACAGTTGCTGCGGAATTTATACCACTCTTTCAGCATTTCATCAGGCACTTTCTCATCTCAAGCTATCTTCTGCTGCCACACTTGTCTCATCAACAATTTATCCCTATCAAAAATAGGAAGAGCAAAGCTAAGAGGATCGAAAAGCTTGGAAATCTCAGACAACAATTGACGCTTAGTTGAAATACTCTCCAGATATTCTACTTTATTAATATGCATACAGTCAGTCTCCACGTTGAAACTATATCCCAAGATCTTTTCACAGCAACTAGAATGCTCCCCAAAGGAGCTTTCTTCCTTGAACTTAACACGTAAAGCATCCGAGTTGCTGTTCCAAGATCTCAGGATAAAACCCCCCTCTGCCATTCATATCTTACATTGATGATTTATACTTACAATCTCACTTTCTTCTTGCATGCTTGTAAATATAAGATTATCCACATAAAAACCTGAAGATAATATTTCAGTGCATTTATCATGTGAATACTTGAAAGCATGAAATTTCATAATGTAATGTAATTTAAAGGGAGAAGATGTAAACCCGAATATCAAGGTGAGATACCTATAAGCTTCCAGTTGCCCGTTATTGAACCACAATAAATCGAACATATTCATGTCCACTTCATCTTTTAACCTTATCATTAAAAAGGTCTGCTTAATGTCACTTATGACAACAGTAGTATTCGTTCTGAACACAAGTAGTAACTTTAAAAGTGAACTCATAAGGTCAACACCACTATATGAAGCTTCATTCAAAGATGGAAGAGTTTTATTACTTTTAAGGGAACAATCAAAAACTGGTCTTATTTTAGTAGTTACTTGTTCTGATTGCCTTATTATAGGACGATGAGGAATAAATTTATATCTATAAATATCTGAAGGATTATCAAAATTTATATTTACTTTTTCAATTATTTTATCATTTAGTTGACTTTCAAAGACTTTATTATACTCATTTATTAATTTATTTTGAGCTAATTTATTAAATACTCTATTAGCTATATTTAAAGAAATTTTAACATTATTAGGAACTAATTCTATTCTATCTTCATACCAAGGAAGGCTTACATGATAATGGTTGTCTTTAAAAATCATGTTCTGATTAAATAATTGAACCTGACACTTGTCTACCGTGTTCAGAATGTCCTCGTCCTGTTTGATGCCCAATGATTCCAAACTAAACAAATTTTCCAATCCATTATCAATATCAGAATCAAAAAACTGCTCAATAGGATTAAAATAACTCTTGGATGGTTCCAACACAAAATACACCTGTGTATTTAACCTCCTATTGTTACATTCAGAATCCTTTATAGGAACTATGGCATTATTTGTTTCAACTTTTGACTGACTTACAAAATTATTTACTTTTTACTTTTTCTGGTTTCAGCCAAACGCACAATTTGTTAACTACTTTTTCCGAGTAACGGAGTAACGATAACGGAACTACTTTTTTGAGGAACGGTGCTCTCTCTCTCTCTCTCTCTCTCTCTCTCTCTCTCTCTCTCTATATATATATATATATATATATATATATATATATATATATATATATATATATAATATATTATAATATATATATATATAGTATATATATTATATATATATATATATATATTATATATATATATATATATATATATATATATATATATATATATATATATATATATATATATATATAGTAGTATAGTTACATAAACCGGCAGCCGACTTGTCGGGGGAGTCGCCGACCCTTCAAGTCGTCTGCCAATACAGGCATATATTTTTTAATACTCAGCTACCTTCATGAGTGTTTTTTAGTGCTTTTTTTTTTTTTTTATTTTTTTTTTTTTTTTTTTTTTTTTTTTTTTTTTTTTTTATTTTTTTTTTTTTTCGCGGATTTCCCCCCCCCCCCCTCAGGCTTAAGGGGGAGGGGTGTTTCGGAGTTCACCAATGCGTTTTCGCTTAACCGCAAGGCCCCACCGAACCGCACCGAACCGCTCCGCACCACGCCGGATAGTTTTTTTTCGCTGTTTCGCATCCTCGTTTTTTCTATAACTCATCTACCTCATGGTCCTTTTTAATCCGGAAAATATTCAGTTTATTTCCACGTAGTATCATGAATGTATTTTAATATCCACGAATACATCCATAGACACATACACTCACCCTTATACACACACACACCCTCATCATCCCAGTCCGTCCCTCCTACCCCGTTCCATTCACCGTATCTCAACTTCACCATGACTGCTTTATCTGTCTGTGCTCTCCAAGAAGGTCTTCCTAATCCCCTATATCATAAATTTCATTGAACCTATGAACTTAGCAGTATATTTTCAAATTTCGCCTTTCACTATCTATATTGCTATGTTTTATACACCGTATATATATTATATATAATAATATATCTATATTATTATATATATATATATATATATATTATATAAATTTATATATATATAGATATATATTATATATATAAATTATATATATTACTATATAATATATATATATATATGCCTCTTCTGGAAGGTTTCACAGTCTCCCGAACCCTTTTGGTCCTCTTTGAGGAGTGGTCACCACTTGTCATTTTATACTACTTAGCCATTGTATATGCACAGACGTTTGCGCATACATGTATATGTATCATGCGTTTGCGCATCTCATCTTCTATCTTCTGAAGCGAATCATCCCACCCGCAAGGAATAACATTAAATGCGGGAATTTAAAAAAATGTGACCTTATACCAGTCACTGACCGAACTGGAACTCGACCCGTAACCTCTTTAAGGAAGTGTATAGGACTAACTAATTGGGTCCGTCTGAATGCCATTAATATATAAAACATTTTAGTCCTTACATATAAAGTATGGCAAGCAAAAATTTGGAATCAGCTATTTCCATACTTTTCCCAAATTAAAATCTTGGAAATTTATATTCAATTTGCATTCTTATATATATATAATTAATATATATATATATATATATATATATATATATATATATATATATATATATATATATATATAATATTATATATATATATATATATATATATATATATATTATAGAACACAACGAGAGAGAGAGAGAGAGAGAGAGAGAGAGAGAGAGATGACGAGAGAGAGAGAGTAAAATCGCTATCATCCATACGCACACACATACATATACACATACTTACACACTACACACACACACTCACACACACACACACACACACACACACACACACCCGCATTTAGGTATATACTTATACCACACATACACCCACAAAGAGACACTTTACACGCACACCTAACACCTACACCACACAACAAACACACATACCTAGACACATACACCCTCCCTATATACACACACCTACCCTTACCAACCATGCCATAGATACATACCCCCCCCTAGCTCACACCTACACCTTACACCTACACCACACATGCACACTTATACACACATAAGCCCCCTAGATACATACATCAACCCTAGCTCACACCTACACCTACACATTATACAAACATCACCCACCAGATTACATTACACCCTAGCTCACAAGCCTACACCACGCCTACACACACTATGACACTTATGCACACACGCTAGGCTATTTATACACACACACACACACACCCGCTAGGCTTTTTATACACACATACACCAACCCATATGCACTTACGCTCACACCTAAGCCTACACGCACACAAACACACATACCTAGACACATTCAACACCTATCCTATATACACACACACACACACACAACACACACCTACCCTTACCAACCCAGCCATTAGTACATACACCCACCTAGAATCTCATTCTCTTT
>JABUQX010075169.1:0-35760 GCA_015478945.1 Trachelipus rathkii | reverse complement strand
TAATATATAGTTTTATTTAAAAATATTATAAAAAAATAATAATTATTTATTAACATTTTAGTATATTTATATATATATATATAATATTATATATATTGATAATATATAATGACGAATAGGAATCCGAGAACCTGTAGCGACTGAACTGCTGCAGAAATGCCCACGACCCTGCGCCGACTGATATATATATATACTAATATATTATAATATATATATTCTATATATTATTACATATATATATTTATATATATATATATAAATATATCATTATATAATATTATAGTATATATATAATTATATAATATATAATATATAAGGGTTGATTGAGCAACCCGGAATTTTTTGTGCATTCATCACAGCACCAAAGTAAAGGCTCACCACGAACAGCCAGCTAAAGTTTTTTTTCGCACCTACACCGCACCAAAATAAGCGCATTACACCGCATTTACTTTTATATTTACCGACACTTGAGGGATCCATTATTGTTTCTCTGATAGATGGCACAATATCTTGAGAATTTGCTGAATCAGATCCTAACAACTTATTTGCTATATTTATTAATGTAAAGTGCAATTTTATTGCCAGCAATATCTCGTAAAGCTATATTTATAAAAGTGTTAAAAGAATTGTATGTAGCCAAAGAAGTAACAAGAAGCATCTAGAGAAGATCTTAGAGATCTATAAAAGATTTAGGTAATGTTTGTATAAAATAACTCGTTAGAATAAGAATCTCCCTATATAAATACATTTAAAAAAAATTAAAAACTTCATTAAAACGTTTTTGCCAGCTGTATGACAGTGATCACAAAACAACTCTTAATAATCATTAATTTAGTTAAAAACTAAATATATATACAATCTATAAAATAAATATAATCTTATTTAAAAACGTTTATTATTATTGCTAAATTATTCCATATTATTATGTATTACCATACAGAAGAAGTAAACAAAAGAGCAACCAGATAAATTGAAAGTTTCAGAATGAAAATTGATCTCGGCAATCTAATGCAAAATATTTTTTTCCTAAGTTGAAAATTTTTGTATCAATTAATTTAATTCACTGATAAATAATTAATCTAATGATAAAGTATAAACAGAAAAAATAGGTGGATAAAAAATAAAAATATCGCAACACATATAATCATATACCATATATGTAATATACAGTACATATATAATTTAAATAACTTAATTAAACTAAACAATAATTATTAGTCAGGTAATAATAATGATTTATAAAAAAAAATCAAAAAAAGTCACCAACCTTGATATATATATATATATTATATTATATTATAATATATATATATAATATATAATACATATGATATATATATATTATAATATATATATATATATATATATATATATAATATATATATATATATATATAGTATATATATCTATATATATATATATATAATATACATATATATAAAAATAATCAAAATAAGTTACTATCCATATATATAGTATATATATATATATATATATATATATATATATTGTAAAAGGGGTCTTAAAGAAGGAAGGAGGATTTTTTCAGTTTATTCAGAAAGTTTGCAAAATTTTGTAAATAGACAAGTCCAAAAATAGTTAATAGACAGGTCCAAGGGTTGTTGCTTCCTTTCAAGGCAACACAAGCAAAGTTTTTTCTAAAAAGTTTAAAGTATACCAATTCTACTCGAATGATCTTAACAATTCCCTTTTTCTAACTGTCAAGACTGACGATAAAACAATCTGCTCGAGCATGATGCTATTTAGTAACAGCATTTATTATTATTATTATTAATATTATTATTATTATTATTATTAATATAAAATTCACAGTTAGACATTTATATTAGTTACCCAATCATTTGAAAAATTCTTAAATAAAAAATGAGTAATCTAAATTTTTTTAATATTTTTAAATCACAGAAAATTATTTTAAAATTTTATAAAATTATTTTCTTTTAAAATTTATAGCTTTAATATTAATTATATAATAATCGAATTTGAAATCTACGCTTTCGTTTACTCAATTAAGCTAAGTATTTATGAGTGCTTGACACTTGAAAAGAAATTATATATATATAATATATATATATAATATTATATATATATATATATTTATATAATGCATCTAAATAATATTTTATATACTAATATATATATATATATATATATTATATAATAATATATATATATATATAATATATATATAATTATATATACTATATATATATAAATTATTGAAATTCTTTCATTCATCCAGGTTGAAATACTCCATTCGACATATTCTTTTATTTTGACAATATTAGAAATATACGAATAGGTTCTAAAAATAAAGAAAGTATAACAAAGTAATATATAAAAGTATGATACTAAATGCTGAAAATTAACTATATATTACCATCATAATCATCCATAAATTCATTAAAAGATGGACCAAATTTTACCACGTTCAAAAAACTTTCTACATTACAACTCAATTCTTATTGTTTTGTCTTTTTTTATTTACCGTCCTTTTTAGCTTATTCTTCTGATAACTTCTCAATTTTTATCTTTTTTATTAATACTACATTCACACCAACTATATTTAATAACTTATAAAAATAACTGTGACCTTCTAAATTACTGATGTGTTTGGATTTCAGAAATTGACTGAGATTAGGGTGGATGGCTTAGATATTTACTTAAAGTTGTAGGACTGCTGCTTTATTATTAAAAGTTGCTTGAAGATTGGTTGCTCTAATCATATAGCTTGAAAATTTCCTTTTTGATTCTTCTGGATGAATTTTTAGCCTCATTTTATTTGTTAGAAGAGAGAGACTTCTTTGTAAGCTCCTTATTTTTTCTGCATGGAGTATCATACTTCTTTAAATTAAAAATTACAAAAATGATTTATTGGCTATTTTTAAGGAAATTCAGCTTGAAGTGAAAAGGATTACTAGTGTGAACAATTGAGAAACACTTAGCTGAGAACTCACTTTTCCTTCGTTTTCAATAGGAAATATAAATTCGGCATAAGATCATTTAGGCCTCTCTTCTTTGTCGAAATTAATAAGCTCTTAAATTCGATAGTCATGAATAGTATCTTGTTTAAAAAAGTTATGTATCCTCTCAAAATGGTTTCCTAAATGTTGATTGATAGAGAGTTCAACTTTTTAATCTGAATACTTTGGCTTTTATTTTAAAAATGATTCTCATATATTTAATCTCTTTTTGGCTTATAAGTTGGCAGTTTTTTGTGGGTCGAATTCATCACGTAGCTTGTTTGAAGGGGGATTATTGATAGCAATACTGCTTATATTTGCTTGCAGTATTCTTCAATATATTCTAATTTTAATCACTTACTGTCTTTTGCTATCCGTCATATTCCTATTAGGTTATTATTATTAAAAATTTTTAATCAATGAAGAATGTACAACACTAAAAGGAAGAAGATTTAGTAGGGATATATAAAGCTCTAATAAAAGAAAACTTCATAAGGCAATAAAAAATCTTTGGATTTACTATATAGTTTTTGCTTTTTTTCGGCTTTAAATTTTTGATAATCTTTGTTAATGACACCTTAAGTTGATACGTTTCAACACAGTAGTTTAAATTTTAAGAATTTTATCCTATTTTTATACTTATTTTCCTTTTTATCAATTTATTATTTTCTTTATGATTTGAACAATAAAAAAAATCATATAACAATATTCAACGCAACTGAATATGAATAAGAATATTAAGTTTTCTTGCTATTCTTAGTTTCCTTATTTTTGCTACAGTTGTTGTCTTGTTGTTATAATCCTGCACTTTCTCGTCCACATAAGGATTTAATTTTGGTTTATTGGTCTTTTTCATTCAAAACTGTTGTAATTAAAGTTTTCTTGTCTTTCACTTTATTTCACATCATTAGTACTCTTCCTCACTCTGTTTGAGTCATCTGTTTATATTTATAACCATTTAACTATATTTCCCTACAATTCAAATATTTACCTATGAGTTTGAAGTGGTGGCAGGATTAAAAGAGTAAAACAATCTACTACTAAGTTGTGATTGGACTTTCCTGCTTAACACCATTTACTTCTTTTTTTACATTTAAGTGTCCATAAGTGAGATCGAATCTATTTCGAAAATTCAATCAGCCAAGAATACTGAAACCTTGTTTCCATCTTTTATATACAGTACACTAAATCTTTGTTCTTGGAAAAAATCCTGGAGGAAAGTTATGATTGTCAGATGTTAAGGGTTTAGTAGAGTTTTGAATAAGATATTTGGTATTATTTTGGTGTCAAAGCTTCTAAGTTTTCTAAATCATTGGAAACTTCTTGCTTAATTGTCTGTTATTTATACATGAATTGCTATCTCATCTAGAAACATCAAGTGTTTCTATAGTGGTTTAGTTCTGTCAACCTATTGTGAGCTGTTCTATAGATGAACTTGGTAATATATTTCTTACAGTTCTAACATGTCTCTCAAAATGACCTCCTTTATATGAAACTAATGAGAGCTGGATGTTGGAATAAACCACTTGTTTTTTTTTTTGCCTCTTTTGCACTCACAAGAATCCTTATGTTAACTACTTAGCTTGATAATGGTGCCTGAACATGAGACCTAACCAATTTCTTTAGCATTGTCCCCTTCAATTTGTGCTATTTGTTAGCTGTATTTAACAAAATGAGTTCAATCCATTATCTGATCGATCTAGATATATCCATTGCTCTGCGGGCTGGATAAATCTTCCTTAGAGCATTGATAAAGAAGCATTCCTGTCAAATCTAATAGAATAATAGCATTTTCTAATGTATTGCTACTAGCTACTTAAAAACATGAAGAAATAATTAATCCATATCTTTTTTCTCTAACTTTCCCTCTTCCCCTTACTACAAGAAAAGGACCAAAGGCATCAATACCAATATCCACATTTTGAAGTTTTTATAACAACTTTTGAGGGGAGGGTCACAATCCTAATCTATCTGTTGTACAAAACATCTTTCCTATCAATCTTGCCTCGAGTTAGGCACTTGATGATGGGAGCACTCTTTCGACAAAAGTTATGCAATCTTTTAAGATCTTCTTAATACTTCTGCTTACTCCGAGTTATAGTAACTTTTCTCTTATAAGCATTATAAAACTGTTTGTTTCGTACTCCTAACATGGGTTCCATTAATGTCTATGGTAATGTCTCATATATTAGCACTGTACATGATTATTTTCACTGGTCTCAATTGATGATAGGATGTTTAAAATAAAAATGATACATCATTCAAATTTTTTATCTCGTTTTCGATCCATTCATTTTCCATTATCATCTAAAAATGGTAGGAATCTTTGCTCCAAAATATGCCTTTTTTTGGCAAAAAGCTTCTCAATTTCTTTTATTTCTATTTTGTATTGTATATCATGAAATTTTTTCCTTAATGGTAGTTTAACATTCAAGCATTTCCTCACTCGCTCTTCTGCGTCTTTTAATTCTGTTATTGTCATAGCACCTTGATATTTATAGCACCATATTATAAAAAATTTAGGGGGGTTCCAAGCGTTTTCATTAATGGCAATTCTTCTTTAACTCTTAAAAATCCATGCCTACTGCTCCTTTAATTTTTAATTTTATAAATCTGACTAGACAGAATAAGTTCTCGATGCTTCCTTTTGCCATGTTTCTTGTAATTATTTGATGACCATATACATTACGGCTTTATATTTTTATAACTTTTTCATCATTTTCATCAAAATAAAATGTTCTTCATTTTGCTCAGGCCAATGAGCTTGTCTTGCAACAAAATTCTGGACGCGTGCTCCATAGTTTAGCTATTCAAAACTCATTAAACAAAGTATATAGGCCTTCTACTTGCTAATATTATCTGCTATATTTAGATTACGCTGGAATCTAATTTAAAAGAAGCAAGAGTACGTGTGTTTCAAACATTTGTTCAACTTGAAGTTCGAAATCTTTTATTCTAAATCTGGATTCTAATAAATATGTTGTAAATTATTCATGGAACGAAATATATATCCATTTGAATTGTTGGCTTATGTTCAAATCTAATTCATCTTTTAAAATTTTAGGTGTATGTTAACTGAGCTAATTTTGCTGCCTCTAATTCTATTTCTACATGGAGAATATTATAGTTATACATCAATAATTTATATATTTAATTGGTATACAATCTTTAGTTTTATTGATAATTAACCAATGTTAACAATAGTATAATTTCATGCATTACTCTCCATGTAATCTTATATAATGCTAACTGCAGCATAATGCAATTTGTTTGAACCATTACTGAAAAAATAATGTAAGTATTCCTATCTTATACTCCATTCTTATTTATACTTTATAGAACATAACCACTGGCCTAGGAACTTGAAAAATCATTTGTTTCTCCAATCACTTAGCCATTTTTTATGTAAACTTTTTTTTTATATCTATGGATTTCACATCATCCCAATTAACTTTTTTATCGCAAATTTGGGAAACCAATATGAATGGACACACCAACAAGTATCAACTGGTTTGCAAAATTCCAGTTGTTCGAAATATTTGAGAACCACAAAACTGTAGTATATATATTTCTTTTTGATCATTATCTTATATTTATTGGATTTGGAGCAGCTTATCATTTAAATCTATTTCTGGTACCTCCAACTTAAGCTTAATAATTTTTAGGAAGGTTAAATGAATCTTAACTACACAGTTTAATTTTCTTTAAAGTCTTTTGCTTAAGTCTTGTTTTATCAATATTTTCCTTATAAAATTTAATTTTTCTTTGAAGTTACTTCAAATTTCCTTGCAGCTTATACCCCACCTAAAAATTTTTATAAAAATATCATTAACTTCTTTATAAAGGGTTAGTAGTAACATTTTCTGGCTTGAAAGACTTTAAACAATCATCACATATGAAATTTCGTAAAGTTATTGAGCATCTTGGCTGTAAGATTACTGTGAATTTATTCGTGCTTCATATTACACATTTGTAGTTTTGATTCAAGACATATTATATTGCAATTGAAAGGTGAGCTCACACTTTCCACATATGGTGAACTTTAACTCTATATTCCTTTGGAGCTTTGTTTATTAAAATTACCATCTGGGAACCATAAGAAGCGTTTTTTAATCTTTATTTAATTCTTTTTTTCAAAATAACTTGTATTTGATAAAACATCTTCTCTATATCTGCTAATGAAGCTATTTCTCTTTTCTTAGAACCTTTAAAAGGATTGCCTTGTAGAATTTGGAAATATAGTCTGGGGCCTGTGGAGAAACCTATTTATTTAAAAGAATACCATTGTAATGGTAAAGGCTGCATTGGGAATAGCTGACTTACTACTTCAATTTTTTCTTTTGTGGATGAATACGGCTATGATTTTGTTGATAGAATCTTTTACACATTGTTTAATTATTTCATGTTTTCTTCAATTCTTTTTTCCTGCAAAATTTAGTTTTATACATTTCGTCTATGTTATCAATATACTGTACGTAAAAATATAAAACTTTATCTTTTTCCAAAAATTTCCTTTTTAATGATACAAGTCTTGCTAAAGCTTGATTTTTTGTTATTAGGAAAAGAAAAATAGCCTGATTTTTTTTTTACAATGGTAAACCAACTTGAAATTTACCTGTAAATTGCTAAGGTAATGTATTTTTCAACCTTATTTTTCACATTTAAAAAATCTTCCACATCTGAGAGAGTCCAGGACTTGTTCTGGTTTCGTTTACTCTTCAGAAAAAACCTCCTCTTAAGCAATATTTTTCAAGAAAATATTCAACATACTTCTTGTATTTGTTATGTTTTATGGACCATCTTATATTAAAACTCACTGAAATGCCTGGGAAAAGAAACCATGGCTGGTATCGAAACCTTGAAAGCGCACAAAATGATTATTTTTAACTGCAAAAGGGATAGTTATAAATGACCTTCTACTCAACTTATTCTATGGGGGTTTTTAACAATTTACTGCTGGCACTCACAATCCCTATCTAAACAATTCCAAATTTTTGTATGTTAATAAAGTTGAAGGGCCACTATGAACACTTTGGCAAAGTATTCTAATCCATTTAATATCTTTGATAAGAACTGGACTCTCTTTCTATTTTTTAAAGGCAATTTTTCGATTATAAAAAATTCATGTAATTTATGGTTTTGTTTACTCCCTGATTGAACGTCGCAGCGCCATCTAGATAGTTTAAGATATGTAATGCTTTTTTATTTGGGGTATTATGTTGTCCATACATAGTTGTTATATCTATATCTTCATGAGGTTATGAGGTTTCACATATGAAATACCTAATTCTGTGGCTAACTAGGTTATAAATAATCCATAAAGAGCATGCTGAAGAATAATGTATCTAATCCCATGTATTGTTCATTATTAAACACAATTTATCTTCTTTACCTTTAAGCATGATTTTTAAACTGGCCAACAAGCAGGATAAAATACCCCTTTCCTAATTACTTACTTGTTTGATAAGTTTTTTGGCTTCATTACTGTTCCTGATTCCTTTTTTGACTCTTTACTTTCTTTATCATTTATTTTTCTAAATTCCACGTGCGTGTTCTGTTGTGTATAGGGATTTTGAGCCATGCTTTACTCTTTCCCATTTGTTGAATTACTGGCTACTATCGTTTTTTCCTCCTATGTATGAATGTTAGATGTTTGCTTTATTACAAATCTTTCCCATTTTTCCTTTCTGGCCTTTTTACAATTTACTAAACTAAAAAGTGATTTGATCTGAGGCACTTAAAGCATAATTTATTGTTTTTTTATGAAAACTTTTTATTTTCATCTTAGTGCTTTTGTTTTTTCTAGAGATTTGCATATTAATTATACTATGATTATCTACTACTTTTTTATGCAGGCAAAATTACAAAACTGCGAATTTTATTATATATTGAGCTACTACTATTACTACCATTACATTATTTATATTAATCTATTATTATTTTATTCTATTTATTATTTATTATTATATTATTATTTATTATTACTTATTATTATTATTCATTATTATTATTATTATTATTATTACTCCCGCTCAGCAAAAATTTTCACAGCCATATTTTTTTTTTAAAATTTTCATGTTTTGTCAAGATTGAAGAAGGGTTGTTGTTATTATTATTTTAATTATTTATTATTATATAAAATTTTTTTAATTGTTATTCAATCTATGGTCATCATTTGGGTCATAAGTGAATGAAATAAGTAACTTACTTTTTTCACCTTGTTAAATTTGTTTGTTTTGGGTTTGGGTAAAGTGCCAGGAAAGCTCCTTCAAAATTAAGTGGTGTATTCATGGCAAATGACTACCTTGCTTCTTTTTTTTAAAAAGAAAACTTTGTGAATATTATATTTAAATTCTAAAATTTTATACCTTTTTATATTTTTCTTCATACATATTTTGAATTTTGGTTAACTAACTATATATTACATCCATCTATCACGCGTTCATTGAGATAATTGGGTGTGGTTAAATCTATTGCACTATAGACGTAAATAATAATCATGTTTGTAGGGAAGTTTTTTTTAACTATTCAATAAATAGCCACCAGTAGATAATTCAATTCATTCATAAAGTGAAGACTATTTTTCAATTAGCATTATTTACATAATCAGGTCTAATAAAAACAAAGAAAAATCTACCATATATTGCTTCACCACACATCTCATTCTTAATTTCAATTTCCAATCCTCTAAACTTTTTTACAGGTATGTATTAGAGCAAATAAATCTTGTTCATATATTTCCTAGTATACGGTTTTCATGGTTCGTGAGAGGAGTTTTTTTTCTAAAATGCTTTTTATTATTAACTAATTTATATTTTCATCCATAATGCATACAACTTCTCACTATGCTTTGTGCTTTACCTTCTGTGTACTTGCTCTACACTGGTTTGTTCATTACTTCATTTTTTCTTCAACGTATTTTCCTTTATATATATGTGGGTTTTTAAAAAAAAGTTAGAAAGAATTAAAATCCTTTAAATTTATAGTTGGATCTTTCAGAAACACCTCAGGCTCATCAATTGGAAGAGAATTCTTAATACTTACTTAATTTCCATAACTTTTTGTTTTAAAAGAAAACTTTACTCTACTAATTTAGACTCCTGAATATTATTTTCACCTATTCACTATTTATTTAACTTTTTGAGAATCGTTATTAGGTATTGTATATCTCATTTTTTACAGAGGTATCTCTAATACCTGAAATTGGATTTTTCTAAATTTTTTTGTTCAACTTTTTTATTAAGCTTTGTTCCAAAATTTTTTATATGAACTAATTTTATGATGGTACAAATCTAAATTTTCTAGTTCCCTTTTTTTAGCCAAGTATTGTTTCGTGCACTTGGATAATATTTTATTTTTTACACTTTTTTTCTAAATCTCGAGTTAAACAAAGATTTGCTTTCAGAACTTTTTGCATCTAGCTTATACTTACGTTATTAACTCACTTTACTTGATATATTACTAGCACTAGTTAACCCTTGGTGGTCTAATCTTGGCTCATATATATTATTCTGTATTAATTGAAAATACAATTTTTAACTCATAATATGGCTTTATTTTTTAATAGTAAGCACCTGCTGTATAAATTTATTTCGACATTCTAATAGATTCTGGCTATTTATTCACGGCTACAAGTATTTTTAGAAGATATTCGACTTTTGCGGTTCTTAAATTGTAAAATTCATTCAGTTTTTATATTTCATAAACTTGTCTAAAATTGTTTAATAGAAAAAGCATGCCAATAAATTTGCCTTTAATATATAGTGGTTTTTTTTTTGTTCTTATTGTTTTAAAGCAGAAAGTTTTCCTGAAGGAACTTAAAAACCTCCTTCAGTTGTTTCAGTTTCATCTATATTTTCGAGAATTTTAAGCTGGGCGAAATCCCCCCTTTTTTTTATTATTAACAGGATTAATTAAATAGTATTACAACTATTTAAAAACTATATTTTAAATTTGTACAGTGAATACTTATATACAAAAAAGAAAGGAAGGAAGATGTCCACTTTTAACTAAATTTTTCTTAAGGATTAATTTATATTTATATATATAAGTTTACCTGTATTATTTTTTTATTTAATTTTTTATTTTATTTTATTTTGCCCAATGCTTAAAATACTTATTTTTTGTTCGATAGGGATGATCATTCCTCACGATCTGAGCGCGACAAAAGAGCTTTGTATTCTCTCATTTCTTTAATTTAGAAGAACTAATGTGGATTAGTCATACATATAGCGTTTTAATACGCAACTCAGAGCATATTCTTTTTTTGCACATATTAGAAAATATACGAAAGGGTTCTAAAAATATAACAAAAATATAACAAATGTAAAATCATAATAATTATATAATACTAAATGCTAAAAAATTAAACATAATATTTATACATAATTGTCCATAAATTCATTTTAAAAAATTATGTAAATTTATTCATGTTAAAAATATTTAATAAAAAAAAATTATTATTTTGTGGAACTTTTTTTAATTTTATTTTTTGTCCCTTTTTAGGCTTTTGTTTTGAAAAACTCAATTTATTTTACTTTTTAAATTAAATACCACATTCACTAGAAACTAAAAATTTAATACTATAAAAATACTATTAACTTCTCTAAATTACTGATGTGTTTTGGAGTTTCAGAAATGGCCTGAGAATTAAAGGGTGGATGGCTCTTAGATATTACTTAAAGTTGTAGGACTCTGCTGCTTTATTAATAAGTGTTTGGCTTGAGATTGGTGGCTCTATTTAGATTATATAGCTGGAAAAATTTCCTTTTTGATTCCCTTTTGTTTCCTTTATTTTCAACATTTTTGTATGGCTATCTTTGGTAGTATTTCTAATAAGTTTTTTTCTTTTTATTATTATTAATTAACAAAATGATTTTTGGCTTTAGGATTCAGCTTGAAGTATTAGTCAATTGCTAGTAATTTTTTCACCTCAATAGTTTATTCTTTGTGAAATTAATAAGGTCTTTGAATTGAAAATAGATGGTACTAAGTTGGTTTTCTTCAAATGGGTTTTCCCTAATGTTGATTGGAAGTTTCAATTCTGTAACATTTGGCTTATTTATTTTCTCAATATTACTTTGGAGCCAAAAGTTTGGCAGTTTTTGTTGCTTCAGTAAGCCTTGTTTTGAGAGGTTGCTTTGCTTGCATTAATTAGCCTTATTATTTGCTTGCAGTTTGTCATATTATAACCTATTTTTTTTTACTTAATATATGGCTTTACTTTTCCTTTATTATCTATTTGCAGCCCTTATGTCCGCCGCACCCGCTGTATTCTGATTTCCTCAGCAGTTTTCTTTGTCTTGCAATCATTTTTTGCTTTTCTTTTCTTCTGCTAAAATATTTTAGTTCTATTTAGTAACCAGATTCTCACAATCCATTTACGAATTTTCTTTAATAAATATCCTTCATTTTTTTCCTATTTATGTAATTATCTTTTTTTATATTTTTAATGGTGTACTTAATATTTTCATAAACAATTTAAAAGAAATATTAAGTTTTTCATACAGTTCTTAAAGTTTTCCTATTTTGCTTATACTGTTGTCTTCTTGTTAAAATACAGCACTTTCTCATAAAAAAAATGAAATATTTTTATAAGTTGGTCTTTTCAAAAACTGTTGTATTAAAGTTTCTTGTCCTTTATTATTTTTTCACATCTACTATTCTCACTCTGTTTTTGAGTCATCTTTATAACTTTTTACTTATTTTATCCCCCTTAAATTCCATTCCACATATTTTCTTTGGTTTTGAAGTCATATACTATTAAAAAGAAACATAAATTCTCCCTACTTGGTGTGATTCCTTTTCTGCCTACCATTTACTCTTTTTGCATTTTTTCTTACTCTTTATTGGCTACCATCTCTTTTTTAAATATCTTTAGCAAGAAACTCAACTTGTATGCAAGTTTTATATAAGTAACAAAATCTCGCTCATTAAAAATAATCCTGGAAGGAAAAGTTATATTGCTTTGAGGGTTGGTCTGTTCTATATTACCAATAAGGTTAGTCTGTATTTGTGCTATCCTCAGAGGTTGGTCTGTTTTATTTTTATACACCTGAGGTTAGTACTGTTGAGTGTGCACCGAGGTGCTCTAGTTCTTTGAGATCTTCACAGGGTAAAGACAGAATGGAATGACGAGTATGAGGGGTATAGTTGTGTGCTTTACCCAATCTTATCTAAAATACTAAATACTAATACCCAGCATATGGCTTTTCTCTAAGTTTTTGAGACAAATAAATGGGGTAACTGCTGCAAGCATGCTTTTTTACCCATGCATAAACAATTTGCCTTTATTGTATATGTATGTGATGTGTACTCTGTTACATATTTTTAATCATTACTCCCCTCTCTTCCGTATAATTCCAGACGCGACTGTTCCAAACGAATAAAGAGTCTCCAATGACAGCTGTTCCCGTGGGGGATTCCTGAGGGGAAACCCCTCCCTATTACTCACCCAACTCTCTTATTTCCCTCTTCCCTCTATCTTAATATCTGTCTACCCTTCCCCCTTATTTGAAATAATCTTCCCTCCCCCAAAACCCCAATTACAGTTATAGGGAGATAGAAATTGGTTGGGTTGTTTTGTTGTTGCTCTATAGTCTATCCTTTTTGCTCTGCTGCTGCTGCTACACATCCACGCATTCCACACCTACACACACAAACATACATCTCTCTCGTCCTTCGTTCGCTCACCCGCTCCTCTCAGTCCCCTAGTCTCATCTCTTATTCCTCATCCTATTCCCCTTCCCTCGTCCCTTCCTCTTCCTCATCAATCTCCTATTTCGCTTACTCGTTTGTTCCTCCTTTCTTCCCTATACTTCTTTCTTCTCCTCCCCTTCTTCTTTGCCTTTCTTACCTTGTCTATTTTTTGTTCGTTTGTGCTTTCTTATCGCCTTCACTCCTTCAATCTCGTTATGCTCTCCGCTAGTTCCGCTGTGCTATGCTCGCCTCCCGTCGTTCTGTCCTCTCGTCTCTTTCTCGGCACCACGTCCCTCACACGCCAGCACTTTTCGGCCCCCGGCTTGTCCTCTGATCGCCCCCTACGTTAGTTGTTCTTTCTTCGTCTTGTTCCCTCGCTCGTCTCTCCTTTGGTCCTCTCCGTTGCTGCTTCTTTCCACCGCTCCCTTCTTCTCCCTTTCATCATCTTCTCCGCTTCTTTGCCCGCCCACTCCGCCCTGCCTCTCTCCTCTCCTCTCCCACCTATCTTGTGTTTCTGACCTATTTCTCTTCCTCTCCTTTTTATCCCTCTTACTCTCTCCTTTTCGCCCTTCTCTCTCCTTTTTCTTTACTATCCCCCTACTCACATTTCTCCCTCTCTCCTCCTCCCTCCTTCCTCTTCTCCGCTCCCTCTCTCTTCTTCTCATTTCTCTCTTTTACTCTTTCTCCCTTTGCTTTCTTCATTTCCCCCTTCCGCCCCCCCCTCGCTTGCTTTCTCTCCGCTTTCCTCCACTCCTTCTTCTTCCCCCTAGTGTCCTCCATTCTCTCTCTCCCTTGCTTTTTCTTTTCGTCCCGTTCTTCCATTTTTGAGACTTCTCCTTCTTCCTTCCTCGCCCATCCTCATTTTCCTCTTCCCGTTCTCCGTCCCTCTTCTCTTCACACTGCCCTTCCCCCACACTCGATCTCTTCGCTCGTCGTTTTTCTATCGCCTTTTTTCTTCCCCGCTATTTTTCCCCCCCGACTCCGCTTATCTCCTTTCCTATTGCTCATCTCTTCTCTCTTTTCTTCGTCCTTGCTCACTCTCCTCTTTTCTTTCTTCCTGTTCTCCTTTTTGTCCTTTTCCCATCTGTCTTCCTCGTCCCCCCTCTTTCCTCTCCTGCTGCTCTCTCTTCGTGCCTTCCTCCCTTCCTATCCCCTCTCTACGTTCTTTTCTCCCTCCTTACGTCTCTTCTTTTCTTTCTCTTCCCTTTTCGTTTTCTTGCTCCTCCCCCTCTCGACTCCCTTCCTTCTGTCTTCGTCTCCCTATTCCCATCTTCCTCTCTCTCTTCCTATTCGTTCTTTCTTCTTCTCTCCCCCCTTCTTCCCCTCGTATTTTCCTTACCTTTCCTCTTCCTCTCCTTTCTTTCTCTTTTCCTTTCTTTCTCGTTTTCTACTTTTTGTTTTACTTCTTTCTTCCCTTACTTATTTCTTCTCTTTTCTCCCCTTACGCTTACCGTTCTCCCTTACTCCTCTTTTCACCCTGCTCCCCCTTCCGCCTCCTCCTCTCCCTCACCCTTACCCCTCATCCTCCTCTTCTCTCTTCTCTCTCCCCCTCACCTCCTTCCCCTTCTTCTCCCCTCTCCTTCTTCTCTACTCCCTCTCTCTCTCTTTCCCCTCTGTCTCTCTCTTGCCCTAAGTTCCATTTCTCTACCCATTCTCTTTTCTCTTTCTCCCTCCTACATTAACCTCCTCTCCTTATTTCCCTCTCCCATCTATTTCCTCCCGTCTCTCTTTTTTCCCCGCTCTTCGCTCTTACATATCGGCCCCCTTCCCCCTCGCTCCTTACTCTTTCTTCCTCCCTCACTCGTTCTCCTCCCTCCTTCTTTTTTTTCCCTCTCCTCCTCCCTCCCCCCCCCTTTTGCTCCCTTACTTCCCTTCCTTTATTCTTCTTATTCTTTTTCCTATCCCCCTCCTTCCCTCTTCTCCAAACCCCCTCGTCTCATCCCTCTCATTCATCATTACTTCGTTTCCTCTCCGCTTTTCTTCTTCTTTTTCTCTTTTTCAGCATCTTCTAACCTGTACATTCATTTTCTGCCCGCCTTTTGTTTTCTATTCGTCCCCTCCCTAGTCTCGCCTCGCCTTTTCGTTTCTTTCTCCCCCTTCCTTCTCACCTCCTGTCACCCTCTCTCTCTCCTCTCTTACTCTCCTCTCCCTTTCTCCTTCTAATCGCTCTCTTGCCTGTCCCTCTCCTCGTTCTTTTTCCTCTCTCCTTCCCCTCCGTTTTCTCCGGATCTTCTCTCGCCCGCTTCCCCTTCTCTCCCTATCTCTCTCTTGCTTTATCCCAGCCTCCCTCCCCCCCGTTATTCCCTCCCCTTTTCTCCACCCTTCCTCTCCTCTATATCTCCTATCTCCCCCTTCTCGTTCTCTTTTGCCTTGATTCTTCTCGTCTTTTTATTTCGCTCGGTCTCTCCCTTCTCTTCTCCTTCCTCTATTCACGCCTCCCTCTTGTACGTCCCTCGTTTTCTTTTTGCACCCCGTCTCATCTTTCTTCGTTCCGTCGCTTTTACCCCCCGCTTTTATCTCCTCCCCTTCCCGTCTCCCTCCATATCCTCCGCTCCCCTTCCTTTTTCGTTCCTCTTCCCTCTTCCTATCTCTTTATTTTCCTTTCTCCCAAATACAAACTAACATTATCCCTTTCCACACTTTGCCTTTCCTTTCCCCCCCTCCCCTTGCTTCTTTTGTCGCTCTCCCTCTAATGCCTTCTCTTCCTCCTCGTTTTTCTCTCTTCTTCTATTTCTGACAGCTTCCAACTCGTTCTTCTCCCTTTTCTCACTTCTCCCCCTCCGCCCTCCCTTCTCCTCTTCCCTCTCTTCCTTTCCTTTCTTTCTCCGTTTGCTTCCTCCTGCCTCATTCCTTCTGCGCTGCTCTCCGAGTTCAATTTCACTCTAACTACTCTTAAAAATAAAAGGTTATCACACCTTCTCATCTGATTACTTGGCTTTTATACGTTAATATCCCTGATTCCCTCCACGCCGTCCTTTCTCCGCCTTCCCCTCTCCCTTCCCCTCTAGCCTTCTTCTCACCTTCCCCTTCCCTTTGTTTCCCCTTTCCGCCTCTCTTACTCAACCGCTTTTTCTCCTCCTCTCTTCCTAACTTTTTCCAGTCCTCTCTTTTATCCCTGCTTAGGGTTCTCCCATAATAAATCTTTTCCCCCTTCCTTCTTTGTTTCCTGTCTCTGTTCCTCCCTCTTCTTTTCTCTTCATTTCCCGTCCCCTTTCCTTTTCATCGCTGCGAGTATGCTTATTCTTTCCCCCCTCTCTCTTTCTCCGCACCTTCGCTTTCATCCTCTCCCTCTACCCCTCTCCTTTCTTTTGCCTTTCCCTTCTCCCTTATCTTCTTCTTCCGTCTCCATCCCCCCCTCCCCTCCCTCTTCGTTTCCATTTTCTTCTTATGCTTTCTCTCTCTTCTTTTTCCCTTCCCCATTTTCCCAATACGCTCTCCTCCCTCTCCTCACTCCCTTCCCCATCTTCCGTCTAATTTTTCTCCTTCCTGCCCTATCGCCTTTCCTCTCCCTCCTGCTTGCTTTCCTTCTCCTTCTTCTTATTTCTTCGGTTTTCCCTTTGTTTTGTCTTTTACTACCCTCTCTATTATTCCTCCTCACCTCCTATACGTCCTTTCTTCGCTCTCCTTCTCCCTTCCAACCTGTCTCCGCCCTCCTCACCCCTGCCTATTCCACATTCTACTCTCTCCCCCCCCCTCTTTATCGCCTGCGATTTTTTCCCTTCTCTCTTCATTCCTGATCCTTCCCTCCCCCTCCTCTTGCTCTCCTTTTTCACTTTCCCTCCTCTCTCTTTTTTTCTTTTCCTCCTCCCTTTTCCTCTTTTTCTCTCTCTCTCTTTTCCCTATCTTCCTTTCTCGTTCTTCCTCCTTTCTCACCTCCCGTTCTCTTCTTTCCATTCTTAGCTTCCTTCTTTTCATTCTTGGCTCCATCCTCCCTACCTCTGCTTTCTTTTCCCCCTCTCCTCCATTTCTCTTTCTTTCTCGTTCTTTTTTTTCCCCTTACTTTTTCTTCTCTCTTCTCCTCATTCCTCCCTCTCCCCCCCGTCTTCTTTTCTTTCCCTTCTTTCACTCTTTTGTCTATTTCTCCTCCTTTTACTTCATCCCTCTCCAACATCCCCTCCGCCTCATCCTTTCTTCTCTATCATTCTGCCTATCTTTATACACCTGCCCTCTCCGCCCCTTACCTTCTACCCCCCTTCACCCACTTTCTGCCCTCCTCCTCCCTCCTCTAGTTCTTCCCTTAATACCTATCTCTATCACGCTCCCTTTTGATCACCCTTATTCTTCCCCGCTGTTCTCCTCTTTCCCCTACCATAGCCAACTACCTTCCTCCTTCCTCCTTCTATCTTCTCCTCCCCACTCCCTCTTCCCTCTTCCACTTATTGCTCACCCTTTTTCTTCGTTTTTTCTTGTCCCTCCCTCTCTCCTCTCCTCCTTCCTTCTTCTTCATCCTTCTCTTTTTGAACAACTATTTCTATTAACTTTCCCTTTATCTTCCCTTTAAACGATTTGTCCATATCGTTTGCTGGTTAGCCGGGCACTCACATCAAACCTTTCATCCTATTCCCTCCCTTTATTCCTTATTCCTTCTATGACTTCACCCTCTTCTTCTCCCTCATTCCCCGCATTCCCCCTCGTTTTCTTCCTACTTCTCACTCCTGCGTCACCGTCTGTCTCGCTCTCTCCGCCTGCCTCTCTCCTCCCCCCCCCGTCTATTTCTTCTTTAGTTCTCCCACCCCCTCACTATCTCTCACCTCTAATCTCTCTCCCTTTTCTGCTCTTTCATCTTCCCGTCCTTCTGATTCCCTTTTTATTTCTCCTCTTCTTCTCCCCTTTTTTCTCCTCGTCCTTCCTTTTTTCCGTTCCCCTTCTCTCCCACTGTTTCATTCCTGACGCGCTCTCTTTTTACTTCTGCTCTCCCCCTCTCCTCTCTGCGCTTCTCGCCCATCCTGTCTTTTTACTTTTCTCATAACTCTTCCTACTTCCCCTCTCCCCTTCGCTCTTCTTCTGATTTTCTTCCCCCGTCTCCCCTTCCTTCCCCTCCTGTCCTTTCGCCCTGTCCCTCCCTTGATCGCCACCTTTTCTCCATTCTCGCTTTCTTCTAGTTCCTCCTTACACTCTCCTCTTTGCTCCTCTTTCCCTTCGCTTTCCCTTCTTTTCCTTTTCTTTTCTTTTCTTTTCCCTTATTTTTCTTCTCTCCCCCCTCTCCCCCTTTTATTCCTGCCCCTGTCGTGATTCTTCCTTCCTTCTCACCCCTCGTATGCGCCTTCCCTCCCACCTTCCTCTCCCCTTCGCCTCTTCTCCATCGTTCTCACCCTTCCCCTTACCTCTCTTTTACTCTTTCTCCGTCTTCGCATCTTGCCTCCTCCTCGTCTTGCCCCCCTTCCCCGCTTTTTCCTCTCCTCTTCTCTCCTTCTCTCACTGCTTCTCTCCCCTCTTTCGCTTTCATTTCCTTTTTCGTTTTGCTTTCATTTTCCCTGTAACTGCTTCAGCAATAAAAATTTATTTCTTCTCCTTTCCTTTTCCCCCTCCTTTCGTTCTTTCTTTATTTCGTCTTTCTTTTCCCTTTCTCTCTTTTCCCCTTCCTTCCTTTTCCGCTGTACCCCTCCGTCTTCTTTTCTTTCTCTTTCTCTCTTCGTCCTTTCCTCTTTCCCTCCCCCTCCTCTTTCCCTTCCCTTCGCTTCTTCCAGTTCCCCCGAAATATTTTCTGCTCCGTTTCCTCCTGTGGCTTTACTCTTTCTCCTTTTCCTCCTTCTACTCCCTTCCTTCCTCCTCTCCTCTTCCTTCTTCCTTTTCTACCTTGATGATGAACTCTCGTTCCTTTCGCTCTCCTCTTCTTCTTTTTTCTTTTTCCCTTCTTTCCTCTTCTTCTTCTCCTCCCCTCCTTTCCCTTCCCCCTCTCTTCCCCTTTTTCCCCTTTCCCTTCCTTTCTTCCTGCTCCACTCTTAGATGACTCCTCCTTTCTCTTCGCCCTTTTTCTTTCTTTCGTCTGCCTCTCTTCTTTCTCTTCCTCTTCTTCGCTTTCGGTGTTCGGTCCTTTCTCCCGTCCCTTGTTTCTCCTCTTGCTGTCCCTCTGCTTCCTTTTCTCTCTGTCTGTTCTCCCTCATTTCTCTTTCTTCTCCCTCGCCCCTCTTCTTCCTCCTCCCTTTCTCCCCTTCCTCCTTTCCTTCTTTCCCCCCTCCCTCGGCGCTTCCTTCCCTCTCCCTACCTTCCCTTTCGCTTTTTTTCCTCTCTTTCTTTTGTTTTCTGTTCATCCGTGTCTCTTCTTCTTTCCCTTTCCTCTCGCCCCGCGTCTCCCGTCCTTCCGTCTCTTTTCCCTGCTCCCTGCTTCGCCTCTCGCCCGTTGGCTCCACGGTTCTCCCCTCTGCTTTCCTCCTTTTTTCTGTCCCTTTCCCTTCTCTCCTCCTCCTTTTCCTTCTCTTTCTCCTTTTCTCCTCTTCTTGCCTTCCGCTTCCTTTCCCTCCGCTCCTCCTCCCGCCTGTCTTTACTTCCCTCTTCTCCTGTGCCTCTTTGTTCTCTTATTCTTTCTCAGTCCGCTTCTCTCCTCTCTTCCCTTTTTCTTTTTTCTGGCTCTATTCCAGAGGGTGTTGCCTTTCCATTTCCTTTTGGCTTCCCTTTCTGTTTCTCCTCTCCTTTGTTCTCGGTTCTCTCTCTCTTGCTTTCCCCCTCTCACACCTCATTCTCGCTCTCTTCCCTCCTCCCTCTTGGTCCTCCCACTCTGCCTGCCCTCTGTCCTCGTCTCTCTTTTTGCTCCGTCCTCTTTGTTTCCCGACTCCTTCGTTGCTCTGTTCTGGCGCCTTCCTCTTTTTTCCTTCTTCTCGTCCTCTTGCTCCCCTTTTTTCGCGTCTTCTTTCTTTCTTCCCTTCCCTCCCGTTTCTTCTTCTGTTTTCCCCCCTTCCCCTGTTTTCTCTTTGCCCTCTTCATCCTCTTTCCTCTTGTCTCGTTCCTTTCTTTGTTCTTCCGCCTACTCCGTCTTTTTTCTCCCTCCTCTTGCCTTCTGCTTTTTTCCTGTTCTTTTTCAGCTTGCTCTTCTTTTCGTCCTCTCCCTCCCCCTTCCGTTTTCTCCTTCTTTCCCTTTCTCTTTCTCTTCTTTCTTCCCTTCTTTTCTTTCTTCTACTGTTCGCTGCCATCTTCTCTCTTGCTCGTCCTTCGCCTGTCCCTCCCTGCTCTCCCCTTTTCTCTTCTCCTCCTTCCTCCTTTTCTGTCATCTTCCCTTTCTTTCTCTTCCTCTTCGTCTTTTCCGTTTTCTCTTCCGCATCTTGCTCTTCTCCGTGCTCCTTTTCTCCCCGCCTCTTTGCTCCCCTCTCCTCTCTCTTCTTCTGTTTTTCTTCTCTCTCTTTCTTCTTCTTTTCCTCTCTTCGTCTTCCCTCTCTTTCGTTCGCTCTGTGTCTCTTTCCTTCCTTGCCCTTTACTTTCTCGCCCCTTTCCTCCTCCGCTTTCTCTCCCTTCTTCCCCGTTCTTGCTCCTTTCTCCTCTCGCCGTCTGCGTCTTCGGCCTTTTTTTCTTTCTTTTTGCGCTCTCCCCCCTTTCTCTTCCGTCCTTTTCCTTTTCGCTCATGTCCCTTGTCTTTTCCCCGTCTGCTTCTCCTGTTCTCTCCTTTTCCTCATGCGCCTTCTTTTCTTCGCTTTCTGCTTCCGCCTTTCCCTTGTTTTTCCTTTCTTCTTTGCTCCTTCCCTCTCTCTTCTTCTTATTCCCCTCTTCTTGTCACACGAACTCTTCAATGCTTCCTCTCTCTCTTTCTCTCCCCCTCCTCCTTTTTGCTTCCCTTCTTCCGTTCCCTTCATCTCGTTCTCTTTCTTTCCCTTCTTCATCCTTATTTCCCAGTTCCTTCATTACCTTTCCTTTCTTATGTTATTTTTAATTTCCCTACCTTCCTTTGAAATCGCTCCTCTATTCCTTCTTTTCCCCCACTTCTCCTCCCTTTTTCTCTTCTCTCTCATATCCACCATCCACTTCTTTCCTCCTCTTATTCCCTATTCTTTCGTCCCCTCTTTTTTCCTTTTTTCCCTCCTTCTTTCCTTCTTTTCTGCTTGCTTCTCTTTTCTCCTTCCACTTCCTCTCTCTTTGTTCCTCTCCTTTTTTTCCTCTTCCTCTCCCTTTCCTCTTCCCTGTCTTTCTTTTCCCTCTCTCGTTTTTTTCCCTCTATCCCTTCTCGCCTGTCCCCCCTTTTTCTTCCTGCCTTCTCCTCTTTCCCTTTTATTTTTTTTACTCGCCCGTTCCCTTGTTTCTTCCTCCCGGCTTTTTTGGTCTGTTTCTCTGCTCTTCCCTTTCTCTCCTCTCTCTTTCTTCTCTCTCCCCCTCCTTTTTTGTTTCGCTCACGCTTTTTCTTTCTCTGCCTTCTTATTCCCTATTATCTCCTCATTCACAATGTATCATTCTGTCCTCTCCTGTCCTTTCCTCCTCCCCTTTCCTCGCCTCCCTCTTCCCCGGTTGTTCTCTTCTCTCCCTTCTTTCTTTCCCTTCTCCTTTTCCTCCTCTCTCTTTTTTTCTCCGTCTCTTTTGTTTTTCCCCTCCCCCCCCCCTTCCCGCTCCTCCCAAAAAGCTTTCTTTCTCTTACGTTGCCTCTCCCCTTCTTTCCTCTCTTCGTTCCCCCTTCCTTTCTTCCCCCTTCCCTCTTTTCTCTCCCCTCTTTCCTCTCCTCTTTCCGCCTCTGTCGCCGTCCTGCGCCTTCCCTCTCTCGCCGCTCTCTTCTCTTTTTCGCTCTCCTCTCCTCTTTGCCTTCTTTCCTTCTCTGCCCGCCTCCCTTTCCTCTTGCGTTTCTTCCCTGCCGCTTCTTTCTTTTCCTCTCCTCTTTCTTCTCTTTTTTTTCTCCTCCCTTCTTCCTCTTTTCTTTCTCTCTTTCTTCTGATTCCTTTCTCCTCCTTGCTGTGGTTTTTTCTCCCCCTTGTTCCCTTGCCTTCCTCCTCTTTTCTTCCCTCTCTCCTTTCTTCTCCTCCTCTCTTTCTTCTCCTCCCTCGCCTCTCTCTCCTTTGCTCTCTGCCCTCCTTCCCTTCTTTCGTCTCTATTTCCTCCTCTGTCTTGTCTCTCTCCCGCGGTTCGCCCCCTTCTGTCCTGTTTTTCCTGCTTACTTCCGCCTCCTCCTTTCTTCCTTCCTGCCTTTGCCTTGTTCCTTGCCTGTTCGCCCTCCCCTTTTCCGCTCTTCTCCTCGTTTCTCCCTGCCCTCCCTCTCGCGCTCTCTTCCTTCTTTCGGTCTTCCTCGTTGCTCCTCCCTCTCTCCTTCTCCCGCGTTTCCCTTTCCCCTCCCTCCTCGCTCGCTTGTCCCTCTCCTTCCTTTGCTCTTTGCTCTCCCCTCCCTCTTTTCCGTTCTTCTCGTCTTTCGTCTGCTGTCCTCCCCTCCTCTCCTCTGCCTATTCTTCTTTCTCCCTTCCGTTTTGCCTTCCTCTGTTGCTCTCTTTTCGTCGTTCTGCTCCTTTGCTCCTTTTCTCTTTTTCTTTTGTTTGCTCCCCTTGTTCTCGTTTTTTCTTCTGCGCTCTCTTTCCCTTGCACCTCCCTGCGCCCTCTCTTTTTCTCTCTGCCTTGTCTCCCTTTCTTCTTTCTCGTCGCCTTCTCTTTGCTTCCCTCCTTTCTTCTTCGTCGCGCGCCTCGTTTGCTCTTGTGCTTTTCCGTCTTTCCTCCCATCCTTCCTTGTCGCTGCTCCATCCTCTTTTCTCCTTCTCTCCCTTCCTTCCTTCCCCCCTCCTCTTCCCCCTCTCCTCTCTCCTCCCTTCTTCCCTCCTTCTCCATCATTCTCCTCCCTCCCTCCCCTCTCTTCCTTTCTCCTCATTCTTACCCCCTTCCCTCCGCTCTCCTTCCATTCTCCCCTCTCCTCTCTTCTCCCTCTCTCCCCTCCCCCTTCTCCTCTTCTCTCTTTTCCCCCCTCTCTCTCCCTTTTCCCCCTCTCTCCTCTCTCTCCTTCCTCTCCTCCTCTTCTTCCCCCCTCTTCTTCTCCTCCTCTCTTTCCTCCTTTCCCCTCCTCCTTCTTCCCCTCTCCTTCTTCTTCCTCCCCCCTCTTCCCTCCTTCCTCCCCTCTTTCCCTCTCCCTCTTTTCCTCTCACTCCCCTCCCTCCCTTCCCTTCCCCCCTTCCTTCTTCCTTTTTCCCTCCCTTCTCCCCTTCTCCTCCCCTTCTCCCTCTTCTCTCTCCTCTCCTCTCTTCTCGCCTTCCTCTCCCTCTTCCTTCTCCTCCCTTTTCCTTCCTCCTCCTCCTCCTCCCTCCCCCTCTCCCTTCTCTCTCCCTTCTCTCCCCTCTGTTTATCATCTTCTTTTGAATCCTTCTGTACGATCAGTGAATTTCGTTTTTGTTCTCCTCTTTTCTTTTTTTACTTCTTATTTTTTTTTTTTTTTTTTCCCCTTCCCTTCCTCCCCCTCTCCTCTCTCCTTCCTCCTTCCCTCTCCCCCCCTCCCTTCTCCTCTTCTCTCTCCTTCCCTCCTCTCCTCTTCTCCCCTTCCTTCTCTCTCTTCTTTCCCCTTTTCTTCTCTTTCCCTCCCCTCCCCTCCTCTTCTCTCTCCCCTCCTCCTTCTTTCCCCCCCCTTTCCCCTTCCCCCCTCTCCTCTTTTTTTTATTTTTTTTCCTTTCTTTACATTTTTATCTCATTTCTTTTTTTTTATTCTTCTCCTTGTTTTTTTTTCCTTTCTCATATTTCTTTCCCTCCTCCTCTCCTCCTCTCCCCTCCCCATCTCTCTCTATCTCTTTTTCCCCATTCCCCCTACCCCCCTTCCTTCTCCCTCTCGTCTCCCTCTCCTCCCCCCTGTCTTCCTCCCTCTCTCTCCTCCCTTCTCCCCTCTCTCCTTCCTCCTTTCTTCCCTCCCCCTCCCTTCCTCCTCTCTCTCTCTCCCCTTCCCCCTCTCTCTCCTCCCCCTCTTTCCCTCCCTCCTTCTCTCTCTTCCTCCTCTCTCTCCTTCTCTCCCTCTTCTCCTTTCTCTTCCCCTTTTTCCTCTCTCCCCTCCCTCTCTCTTCTCCTCTCCTTCTCCCCTCCCCTCTCTCTACTCCTTCTCTCCTATACCCTCCTCCCTTTCTTTCTTTTCTCTCTCTCCCCCCCTTCCTTTTCCCCTCCCCCTCTCTCCTTCCTTTCTCCTCCTTCTTCTCATCCTCTCCCTCGCTCTCCCTTCCTTCTCTCTCCCCTCTTCTTCCTTCCCTCCCTCTCCTCTCTCCCTTCCCCCCTTCTTCTTCTCCTCTTTTACAATTTTTGCTTTTGTTTTTTTTATTCCTCCTACCCCTCCTCCTTCTCCCCCCTTCCTCCTCCTTCCTTTCCCCTCCCCTCTTCCCTCTTCCCCCCCTTTCTCCCTCCCTTTCCTTCCCTCCCTCCCTTCTTCCCCTCTTTCCCTCCCTTCTCCCCTCTCTCTTTCCCTTCTTCTCTCCCCTCCTTCTTCCTCCTCTCTCCTCTCCTTTTCCCCCTTTCTTTCCTCCCTTCTTCCCTCTTCTTCCCTCCCTCTCCCCTCCTTCCCTCTCCTCTCCCTTCCTAAGGCCACTCAGCCCAACCCCTTCGACTTAGCACTTAAGCCTTCGACTTAGCACTTAGAACCTTCGACTTATATCAGTATCCCTTCGAAACGTCACTTATCGGGTTCAACGATGGTTTATACCTAAAAAGCGTCACCCGTTATTTATTTCTTGAGAAATTTTAGATTAGCACTAGACCTAGATTTAAGCACTTAGACCTTCGATTAGCACTTAGACCTTTTCGACTTGGACTTAACCTTCGCTTATACTCTAGACCTTCGACTTTATTACTATACTTGACTATATACTTATACCTTCGGGACTATAGACTTAGACCTTCAGGACTTATACTTAAGACCTTACGACCTTATCTTACGACCTTCGACTTATATCAGTTCCCTTCGAAACGTCCCTATATCGGGTTCAACGATGGTTTATCCCCTAAAAAGCGTCACCCGATCACGTTAGTCGTTTTTCGGTTCCTTCGAAACGCCATCCCGTGGGAAGCGAAATATCCGTCAACCGCTTTTATTTTCTTAGGCGAATTTCTTATACAATTTTCTTTAACTTGTTAATCAGGCATTGTTTCATCGGCGAATGCTTGTAATTGACGAAAAAACCGTAACACTTTATTATCTTCATGCCGCCGACAATAGCCTGGAATATTTTTCGATCCCTCCGAAACAAATCTCACTCACTTTCTTTCAGTTTCATTCTCACCACATTTCTCGCAATGGCATATTTATCGTTGGTTTCTTGAAAGGGAGGGGGAGCGCCCTTCTCAAGAAGTTTGGTGAGGTGAGTAGATAAGGAAATTTATTTCTTCCGATGGAAAGAGATGAGTGGCGGCGAGTACGGTACTTTTATTCGCTTATTTTATTTGGTAAGGCAGTACTGCGAGAAATTTAGGTTTGCGAACCATTTTTTTCTTCTTGTTTGTTTTGTCCTTCCTCTTTTTTTAGATTTAAGGTGTGTCTTTTCTTTTTATAGTAAAAATAGCGACGGATGTGAGTTGTTATTCAAGTAATAATATTTTTTTTTTGGAAATTGCTTTTGGATTAAAATAATAATAAATTTAAAAAAACAGTTTTATTCATGCCTTTAAGTTGGAAAATATTTATAGTTAAAAAAGAATATGTTTAAATAAAAACAAATAAATTGATGGCGGCTAAGATTTTTTAAGTCTCTATTATATATTCGATGGTGATATCTAATTTGCTAAGAACGATTTTAAAAATATTTTTTAAAAATGAATAACTATCGATGTTAGAGGAGTTAACGCACAATGTTCTCAGTTCTGACTCGTGAACACGTTCAAGATAATCGAAAACCTCTGATTCTCGAGTAAAATTAATATTTTCCCAATCCCCCTTATTCCCACCTTCGTCTTCCTTTTCTTCTTTCTCTTCCCCTTCTTTATCGGATATCTCATTTAAGAATTCGTGCTTCAAAAGACTGTTGCGAGCCAGGTTTTGACTATCATTTATTTCATTATCTGAATGAACATCAGTTCTTTGTTTTTTTTCTCTTTTGACCAAATTTGTATAAGTGAGAATATTTCGCTTCCTTGTTTGACGCGTTTCATCTGACATTATTATCCGCCATCGAATGTGTGGTTTCCCATTAAAATCTGTCGAATTTATCAATAGTTCGCGCAAGTTGTTACTTATTTTGAAAGGTATATTTTTTCTATTAAAAGATTCATCCTCAAACAGTTTAAAACCCTTATGTTTTAATTTTCTATCATTCCAAAATTTATCAAAATTGAGTTGTAAAATTTTAGGGCATTTCGGCCTGTTCAGAATTGCGACAATACGATAGAGATCGGTGTCAGAAGGACCCAAATAAAGCTTCAGCTTTTCTAAGTTTGGGGTGTGGTATAAAATATTAGCCGATTTGTAGAAAAGCTCTGTTTCAATTTCGCGCAAATTATAGAAACAAGTTGGGGGATTGGCAAAAAATGTAAAATTTCTACCCCTAATTTCTAAATTGTTCAAATTTGGAAATAACTTGGTAATTGGCTCAAAGTCTATTGTGTCATTTCCCCCATAAATATCGTAGAAAATTAATTTTAACTTTAGCACATTTACGAGTTTATAAGAAGGAAAATGCTGAACGAGTTTTGAAAACATTATATTGAAGTTGTTGGCATCTTCGTGTCTCAATTCGAGAAATCCGTCAACCACTTTTATTTTCCTAGCCAAATGATTTTTAAAAGTTTGACTATTCCACCTCCCCATTATTAGCATATCATGGACGTGGGTGTGATTTCTTACGAGTATCGGCAGGAAATCATATTGACATAAGAACATTAAAACTATCTGAATGCTATAATAAAACAATTTATATATAATAGGGATTTCAATCTCGTATTCGCCACAATTGACAAAATTTTCGAACATTTCATATTGAGATAACGGGACCCATTTCGCCGCAAATGGTGGCGTATCAGCAATATTCGTCGAAGTATGAAATTTCCATTCAATAATTCTTTCGTTTTCGATTTCAACAGCAACAACGACTTTTTTAGGAAAATCGGGAATGTCTGGGAATTCTATTGTTTTCAAAGAATTATTGGTAAGCGTCGGGTAAACGGGGAATAATCCTTCTATCATCGACAAATTCAAAATAATTTCTATTATCGTTTCAATCTCGAATTCGTTAATTAATCGAATTAAGTAACTTATGTCGATCTTCGCGGGTTTGTGGTAACCATTTATATGTATGCAGATTTTGTTTATTGAACCGTATAATGATAATAATTCGTTCAACGTACGATCATCATCGTGGATGTAATGATAATCCATCGATAGTTCACGCAGTTTATAGAATTTTGAACTTTCGTCTGGCAATTTTTTAAACCCGAATATTTTAAATCCCTCGTTGTATATCTTCTTATTCACGCCTTCCTTTTGGCGATTATCGTCGTTAACGCCACAACGACATTTTATTTCGAAGTCGACTAAATTCGGAAATGTTTTCACAACGTCGACAATACTCACCTTTTCGTGGATGTTATTCGTAATTAAATTTAGTGTATCTATTTTAAATAGTGGTTTCATTTCGTGTATCGTTTGGTTGAAAGTTGTCCAATCGTTTATAGTTAATATTAAGGTATTTACATACGTGTACGCGCCATTTAATTCGCTCAAACATTTAGCTCCGTTTTCGATCGTGAAATATTCCGCCATGGTTAGAACTACAACGCTAGGAATCATTAGCTTGTCATTTTTATAAGGCGCTTGCACTAAATTTTCAAGCGAGGTTACGAGAGATGAAATGGAATCATTTTGGTATTTCGCGTAGCTGGTTAAATAAACTTATCCAGGTGCGGAAAGTCCATCGATGGAGGAAATCGCCTTTTGCATATAGTACTCTCGGACGCGTTTTGGCGCTAGGCAGTCGAAACATCTGAACACGTCTCTTCAAAATTAGAGTACGAAATATGATCACGTCATCTGCATTGTAACCCAAAGACATTTTTTTACTGCCTATTGTCTGACACGAGATAAAACAATTTTAAAGTCGTCCGATTATCTTTCCGCTAGCCGTTATCGGATGTTACTGAAGATGATTCTGACAACTCTATGTCAAAATAGGGAAGGACGTAATTCCTTTCGGTAGCTGTCGCCTAACGTTTGACAGTCTCTCACAGCACTGAGCCGATTTTTATAAGCGAATTATAATAGATGGTATTTTCGAAAAATTAATTAGTTAATATATAAAATAATATATCTGGTTAATAATTTTTTGTTATTCATTTTTTAATTATTTGGTTAATAAAATATATTTTTGGCGAAAGCGCGAAATAAACGTTCTTTTTCTTCTCGGAAAATGGTGCAAAATATATTCTTTGAGCAAGTTTTTCTTTCGAGGCAAACCAAAAAAAATTATATTACAAAATCAAAATCCTATAAAGATTGATGATAGGTAACTCAGTATTATTACAATTGTTTTTTTCCGTGCCCCGAAATAACGTCATTTTACTTGTCTGGAAATGGGGAAGAATAAATTTTTCGTTCCTTTCGCGGGTGAGTTTTTTGAGTGAAAACCCCCAAAAATGACTACGGAAAGGACTTCGGCCGCCCTTAAGAGGTCGGTGTATTCGTAACAGTAAGACCGTAAACTGCTGTCGGCCTAATTTTGACCATCGATTGGTTTCGAAACGGAAGATATCCGAAAACTAAAAGCACTGTAGGGTACTAGACGTCCCTCTTTAACTTTCCGGGGGGTGTCGGGCCCTCAAAGGAACACTTTGAAAATCTGTAAAAAATTCTAAGGGTCTCGAGAGATTGGGAGAAATAAATTTCGATCTAATTACTTCATTACTTACACGCTTAACTTACTCGTTACTCGGAAGTAATAGATTCACGTATTTATTTTTTTAGTTTTCTCGAGCGAACTCGCTTAGGAGACGAAAAATTATTTTTGCCTCATCTCCGAAAAGTCGAAGTAACGTTATTCGTGACGATCGGAGCGAAGGGGGATTCAAAGTGTTCTCATAGAAAGGCCCGACACACACGAAAAAATTATAAGAGGAGGTCGTTTAAGCACCTTCACGAGCCTTCAATTAAGGTTTTCGATTATCTGAAACGCTAGACAACGATCACGGGTCACGATAGGCGACTGCAATTTTCGATCTATTACTTCGTATAACACACGCTTACCCTACTCAGCTACTAGACAGTCCTAGAATTCCATAAATATTAATTGGCATCTTACACTTCTGGAAATTCCCGATCTAAATTCTGTTAGCAAACGGGAACAAAAAAATTCAAAATTTCTTAAAATAATTCCGAGAAGTAAAAGTAGCGTTATTTCGCGCCTTCGCCAAAAAAATATTTTATTTACACTGAAGGATTAAAAAATTTGAAAACCAAAACGAAATTTTTATTACCAGAAAAATAAAAAAGGAAACGCGAGAGTGGGTTAATACTTTTATGGCCCTTTTTTTTCATCGACTTCCCGATTAAAAATAGGCGGTAAAAATAACCGGTAATCACTAAGGGTGGGGGTGGGGGTGTTATATAAGTAAAAAAGATTTAATGAGGTCTCGGTATTTAAAAGGGCTCAAACACACGGCCAACCCTAAAGAAAAGGCGCGAATTTTAAACCCTACTTTGCGACTTAGAAGTGCGGCGCCGAGAAGGAGAAATCCTCAAATTGCTCTTCTAGTTACTACGGGATTAAGCAGCTCAACCCACCGCGCCTGCGCGAGGACCGTTAACGGAATGTTTGGACATCCTACAGACTTAGATTCCATAACTTTTTTTTTTTGGCTTCCGCCGCAAAAATCGCTTAGGGAACGAAAAAATATTTGCCACTCTCGAGAAGTCGAAAGTACGCTTATTTAGACTAAGCCCCAGATCGTAGCCAGAAGGGGGGAAAGGGAACCTTTAGATATTTTCATGGTTAATTTTACAAAGTAGTTCTTTAGAAGGCCAGACCAACCCCATGGAAAGTAACAAGGGGCGTATAAAAACACATTCTCCAGCTGCTTTTAGTTTTATGATACGAAGCGCTCGAAAAATAATCGACCGGATCGCGAAAGGCGACAACAGTTTCGACCAATGTCGACTGGGGATCATATTCCCATTCTATCTACCTTTCCTAGATTCAAGTAAATTTTTTAGCTATATTCCACTGAAAACTCGCTTAGGAAACGACAAATTTATTTTGTCCCATCTCCGAGAAAAGTCAAAAGTAGTTATTTCGTGCTCGATGAAGCGTAAGAGGGAAGGAAAACCTCCAAATATATATGATTACTCACGAATAACAAAATTAGAAAAGAAGATGTGTTAAAAACGAAAATGTACTTCAATACTATTGTAGGTAATGGACAAAATTGAAGCGTCGGCGGCCTTAGCTTCTTTTAATAAAAAAAGTATAAAGAAGGAATGAAATACAATTTTTTTTTAAACAATTTTTATTATCATGTATAAAATATTAGATGGTTTTATGCAACAAATATGGTGGCTAAGAGAAAACGCCACGATTTTTACCCGATTTGCGGAACCCGCGCTCATATTTGTTAACGTTTTCATCTTTAGACTTATAATAAATAATGTTTATTATTTTAATATTATATTATTTTTGTATTATTATTATTTAATTATATTTTATTATTATTATATATTATTATTCATTATTATTATTTTATTAATTTATATTATTATTATTATTATTATTTATTATTTATTATTATATTATTATTTATTATTATTTATTTACTATTATTATTATTATTATTATTTATTATTTTATATATTAATTTTATTATTTTATTATTATTTATTATTATATATTTTATTATTATTATTTATTATTATATTATTATATTATTATTATTATTATTTATTATTATTTTACCACGCATTATCAATTTTTTTTTATTGTTTTGTTTGTCTGTTTCTTTTATTCTCAAAAGGGAGGTGATGTCTTTATTCGGTGCACCAAATATAACTGCTTTTTTAACGTTTTAAAAGTTTGTATATGATTATTATTTTTCTTTAAAAATTTGTTTATCAAACATTAATTATTGATTTAAACCGAAAATGAATTAAAGCAGTTATCTTATTAAACTTGAGACAAACTTGAGACTTTTACTAGACAAAATTTATAAGATATAACTGCTTTTAATTCATTTTCGGGTTTAAATTCATTTATCCTTGGATAAACGAAACTTTAAAAAAAATAATATTCGTATACAACTTACGATTAAAAGACGTTATTATTTTTTGTGGCACCGAATAAAAGAATCACATCTTTTTAGTAAAAAAACAGACAAACAAAACAAATAATATAAAAAATTGATAATAAACAGTTATTCGCTAAGCAAAAGGTTATGGTAATTAATAATAATAATAATAATATTAATATTAATTAATAATAATAAAATAATAATTAATAATAATAATAATATAATAATAAAATAATATATAATATAATAATAATAATTAATAATAATAATAATAATAATAATAATATTATAATAATAATTTAATAATAATAAATAAATAATAATAATAATATAATTAATTATAATAATTTAATAATAATTAATATATAAATATAATAATAATAATAATATAATAATAATAATAATATATATTAATAATAATATAATTATTATAATATAATATAATATAATTAATTAATAATATAAAATAATAATAAATTAATAATAATATAAATAATAATAATAATAATATAATATTTGGAAAAAAAAAGATTAGCAACCTCTCTTCTATTTCTATTGGATCCGGGACGAATTTACCTTCTGACGTCATTTGCTCTAGAGTTAGACAGAAAAAATGAGACTTTTTTAGGCGTCTGCGTCTAGACAATGACGTCAGAGGGTAAACGTGCCGAATCCATAGAAATAGGAGAAAGGTTTGCTAATCCTTGATTTACAAAATTATTATTATTATTATTATTATTATTATATTATTATTATTATTTATTATATATATTATTATTATTTATTATTATTATTATTAATTATTATTATTATTATCTTTCTTTTACTATATTTTCCTAATATATTATTTTTTTTATTATATAATTTATTATTAAGTATATTTAATTTTTAATATTATTATTATTATATATTATAATATTATTATTATTACATAACAGTGATAATAATACATTTCATTGTTATTATCAATTTTTTATTTGTTTGTTTGTCTGTTTTTATGAAAAAGATGTGATTCCTTATTCGGTGCCACAAAATAATAACTGCTTTTTAACGTTTAAAAGTTGAATATCGAATTATTATTTTTTTTTAAAGTTCGTTTATCCAAACACGGATAATTGAATTTAAACCCGAAAATGAATTAAAAGCAGTTATATCTTATAAATTCTTCGAAGACAAAATTGAGACTTCTTAGGCGTCTAGACGTCTAGACGTCTAGATGTCTAGACGTCTACACGTCTAGACTTCTTAGACGTCTAGACGTCTAGACAAATGACGTCAGATGGTAAACCATGCCGGATCCAATAGAAATACAAGAAAAGTCGCTAATCCTTAAATTATCAAAAAGTATATAATATTTATCACTTGGAAACAGGAGTCAGTAAACTGTTTTATTTTTTTAGTAAAAAAACGAGTTTGCTCATAGCCGAAGATTGGCATAGCCGAAGAGTGGCATAGCCGAAGAGCGGCATAGCCGAAGAGCGGCATAGCCGAAGGGTGGCATAGCCAAAGGGTGGCATAGCCGAAGGGTGGCATAGCCGAAGGTTATTAAAATTTCTGCGACTGCATGAAACCGGGTATCGATATTTCAGCTTGAATCTTTTGATAAGCCGTCCCAATCTCACCCAAAACAACGAATCCCGAGATTGCGCCGTTCGAAATATATATATGAACAGATCGAACTTATTCACTCGTGCGTGTGCGTCGCAGATCGCTGTAGATTTCCCAGTTTAACAACTCGTGTAGAGGATACGCTGGGCTATAGAATTGGCTGCTACAGATCTTCCCAATACAAACAGCGAGAGCAATTCGTAGACAACCGAGATAACTGCGGGTTTCTTATTAAACGTCGACCTCAAAGAAAAAATCGGAGAAATATCCCGAATCTCAAATAGGAGACGAACAAACAGAAATATGTAAAAGTTGACCTTACACTTCGTAAAACAAACGTATTCGCACCGCGTAGTAGACCTCGAATAAAATAATTATCTCCATGAAAGAATTATTTCTTTCTTGTCTTGTAAAAACATAATATAATATATATATATATATATAATATATATATATATATAATAATAATATATATATATATACATTATTAATCTTAACATGTAATCTGACAATGTAAAAAATTATAAATATAAACAATTTTATAACAGTAGTATTTTTTTCCTTTTAAAATTATTATAATTGTTTAGTAACAAAAAAACTTTACTATAAACTACAGATCGTCCGATTCCCTTCGTTGCGTTAGTTAAAAACAAAGTATAAGTCGAAGGCTAAGTGCTAAGTCGAAGATTTTTATGTGCTAAGTCGAAGGTCTAAAGTGCTAAGTTCGAAGGGTCTAAGTGCTTACGCGAAGGTATAAAAGTGCTAAGCGAGGTCATACAGTGCTAATCAGAAAGGGTCTAAGTGTAAAGTCGAAAGGTCTAAGTGCTAAGTCGAAGGTACTAAGTCGCTACAGCATCGGAGGGTCTAAGTTCCTAAAATCTAAAACTTTTCTCAAAGAAAATAATTTACAAAATTTTTTTAAGTCCAAATTATTTTTTATGGAATTTGCAACTTAGACCTTCGCACCTCCCTATATCAGTTCGCCGATCAGGCAGTCACCTATATGACGTCATAATTCGGATTTGAAGATAGTTTTAAGCTTAGGTAAACTGGTATCTTGAAAAGCGTTCGCCGCTTTTGCGATTTCGCGTAAGCACACTATTACTATAAGTGACGATTGCGAAGGGAACGAAAACAATCTAAATTGATGCGCAAACACCTTTTAGGTATAACTATCATTCAACCCATATAGTGACGTTATCCCAACGGAACATGAATATTAGTTCTAAAGGTCTACAGTGTGAAACTCTTAAAGATCACAGAGAAAATAATTTCCCAAAAAATTTTTTCTATTCGAAATCATTTTTCGGAATTTGCACTTAGACTTTATCGACTTATATCTAGTTCAACACAAACACACGAACGAAACGGTCAGAGAACAACGAACACAACACAAACATATTATAAGTCCGAACGGTCTAAGTGCAAAAAACTCGGAAAAACTACGATAGCCACAAGAAAAAATATACATTCGTGGAATCAGCGTAAGTCGAAAGTTAACAGTGTAAGTCTAAGGTCTAAAGTGTTTCAGTCGAAGGTTTAGTGTTAGTCGAAGGTCTAAGTGCAATGTCGAAAGGTCTAAGTGTTAAGTCGGAAGGTCTTAACGTGCTAAGTCGAAAAGGTCTAAGTGCTTCATGTCGAAGGTCTAAGTGCTAAGGTCGAAGAGTCTAAGTGGCGCTAAGTCCGAGGATCTAAGTGCTAAGTACGATGTCTAAGTGCTTAAGTCGAAGGTTCTAGATGCCTAGTCTAAGGTCTACAGTTGCTAAGTCGAGGTCTTACAGTGCTGGTCGAAAGGTCTAAGTGCTAAGTCGAGGTCTAAGTGCTAAGTCGAAGGTATAAGAGGGAATATCTTAGATTTTGATTCTATTTTTGTTTGTTCGTTTTTGTTTTATATATATTATTATAATAATCATAATAATATATATTATATTAAATATTTATATTATAATATATTATTATATTATTATATATATATTTATATTATATATATATATTATATATATTATTTTTATTATAATAATAATATATATATTATTTATATATTATATATATATTTATATATATATTATATTTACACTTTTGCTTTACGCTTATTCACTTCGCGACATATTATTTAATTTTTTCTTTAATTTGTCTCCCTTAATTCAGTTTTCTATGTTAATTATTTTAAGAGGTAACTAAACTAAAGATTTTTTATTTAAAAAAATTTAAATAAAATAATAGTATATACACTATATATTATATAATATTTATATATATATTTATATTATATTATATATATATATTATATTATATATATATTATATATTATATATATATATTTATATATATATATATTATATATTATATATATATATAA
>JABUQX010075168.1:47500-50729 GCA_015478945.1 Trachelipus rathkii | reverse complement strand
GAGCGGAGGGGGGGCGCGCGGCAACGAAGAAGGGAGGACAGGGCAGGGCGCAGACGCGGGAAAAGGGAGCGAAGCAAGCGAGCCGGCGGCAGGAGGAAAGAGAGCCACGGGGGAAGGCAGAGGGAGAGAGAGACGGAGAAAGGAGAGGCAGGAAGACAACTCGAGCAGTCGACGGCCGGCGGCACCCGGCGGGGGAGGGGGCGAGGCTGGAGGGGACGGAGTAGGTAGGGGGAGGGGTGCGAGGGCGACGCAGCGGGAACGCGGAGGCCCGGGGAAAAGGGAACAGGCCCCGGATAAGAGGTAAGCAGAGGGCACAGCACACGGGAGGAACGGCGGCAGCTCACACGCACGCACGCGCTGGCGCGGGCAGTTCCGGGCAGCGGGGAAGGCGGTGGAGAAGAAGGCCAAAGAGCGGGTGACAACGAAAACGTACGAACCAGGTGAATTCAGGAAGGGTACACAGGGTCGAGCCGTGCGTGCGGTAGAATGTTAGTGCGGAGCAGGACTCTATGCGTGTTCCTAGGGTGAAGTTCACACAGCAAGTATCCGTACGGGTCCGAAGTAACTTCTTTATATACTTTCAAGAACTCTTTTCTTGCTGACGGGAACATCTGTGACCCTAGGACATTCACCTGACTCATATCTCTTCTTTGACCAAACAGGATCAGATACTGAGTGTTTAAAGAAACAGTCCTCATGTGTCTGCTTTGATGAAAAATGTTCTGTGTAATGAAAAATACAGATATATTTAAATGATGGGAATACACCGTAAACGTCTCAGCTATATCTTCGTTTAACTTGTGCAGCATGTCGTCCAGAACTATAACTTTATGACCTTGTACATTTTCCAATGATTTAATATCGTATACACCTTCATGGAATTCTACTATATTATTATATTCATTAAACTTCTCCTGGAATACACTATAGCACCAGATTATTTTCACAGGTGTATGCTCAAAAATTCCACCATCCTTTAATATGTTTAACAGCAGAAAGGTTTTCCCACAGCCTGTAGGACCCGCCACCATGCATGTGGCAGGGCTGAAGAACATGAATTTACCCACATCCATGCTCGTAGCGTGCTCGATGTACAATGCAACTTTCGTATCTATTGTGAGATATATATATATATATATATATTTATATATATATATATATATATATTTATATATATATATATATATATGAATATATAATATATATATATATAATATATTAGTATTATATATAAAATATATATGATATTATATATATATATATATATATATATATATATATATATATATATATATACACGAACGTTTACTCGACGATGTTAAAGCAAGAACTTCAGTTAAAACCTTTACTACATACCTAGAACTTTAATAATCGCAGACCTACATATTTTAACATTAAATATACTCACTGGAATATTAAATATTTTAACATTAATTACATTTACAATAATATTAAAAATATTTATAAGGGTATATAACACTGATATAGACATTCACAGAAACTTCACGAAGACTCAAGATTAATACTCTGTAAATCTTTACAAATATGCCAGTCATTTATGTCGTTGTCTATCATGTAACTATGTGTCTCACCGATGCCGTCCGAAAGCACATATGTAAAAAGCTCCCTCTCAGATATCATAGTATGTTTGGCCTCTGGATCGGTCGCATAGATGCTTTCAGCCCATCGTTTTCTAAGAAGATGTATGAATTTCTGCACATCGATAGTCTCTAGGAATCGTTTAATAACAGTATCAGAATCATCAACCATCATTTTCTTGAATGCGTAGTATTCCTCGTATAACATATAATGAACGACTGTTACATAGTTAGATAACACACTCACTCTCTTCATATGCCTTAGCACCCTTCCGCCTACCTCTGACATACACTTCAACCGCTTTATTCCTGAGATGAAGAATCCATGTGAAGTACGTTCAAATGCTTCTAAACCACTAGTCCTTTCCCATAGTCTAACTTCCACGCACATTGTGTTCGCATGTTTAGAGAAGGTTAGAGTAAGCTGTTTTTCCTTTGCTCCTTTGCTCTGGCTGATAACTGTTTTCGAGTAGTTTAAAGCCGCTTTAGGGTTAAAGTAATCAGTAAGCCATGACTCGATGTGTTTACATATACACAGTAATTCATCGGGACTCATGTAAACACGCCGTGTGTTGTAATATGATGAATTACTAACACACGTGAAGAATTCAGTTCCATTCGGGTTTCTTTTATATAAGAATGCAACTCCGCAACCAGGTATCTTAACTTCCCACTGAATGATGTCTTGTACAGAGGTATACCTATTAAGACGAATCATATTGTGTTCTTTCTGGAAACGGTACACTTTTAAGATAGGGTAGAGAACTTCTTCACAGCTCAACAGCTAGAGCGACTATAGTTTGAAACGAGAATAGACTCACAAGGGATCGTATATAATTCTCGCCAAAACACAGTGTAGAGGTAATAGAGATAAGGCTGACGTCCACCAAACACAAGGGGCCATTTATAATTCTTGACCAATCACGTGGAGGGTGAATTGAGATAGGGTTTACATGCGGCCCAATCGCGAGTAAGTACAGAACGGGTAATGTTTTTACGATCTGCTGTAGAGTTAAAATGAAAGATAATTTGAATTCTATTACGACGTGCGTTTTCAACTTATAAATAATAATGATAACAGTAATATATAATATAATAATAATAATATAAATAATAAATAATATAATAATAATAAATAATAAGTGTGTGTGTGTGTGTGTGTGTGTGTTGTGTGTGTGTGTGTGTGTTGTGTGTGTGTGTGTGTGTGTGTGTGTGTGTGTGTGGTGTGTGGTGTGTGTGTTGTGTTGCAATACATGGCTTCGAATGCAAGTCGATGCATCGATGCATCGATGCATCGTTGCATCGATGCAATAATGCCTATGGTTCAGAGTTAAAACACTTTCATAGCTTTTTTGGAGGGTTGACAGCAGTAGCTTTCACGTTGATCTGTTTGTCTTGTTGTCATGGCAGTGTCTGTTGTTGTTGTTGTTGTCGTTGTTGTTGTTGTTGTTTTTTGTTGTTGTGTTGTTGTTTGTTGTTGTTGTTGTTGTTGTTGTTGTTTGTCGTTGTTGTTGTTGTTGTTTTTGTTGTGTTTGTTGTTGTTGTGTGTTGTTGTTGTTGTTGTTGGTTGTTGTTAATGCCTTTGTGACTGTACTGTTGCTGTTTTTGCTGTGGATTTTGTGATGATGGAG